>JAVKPL010011227.1:0-116205 GCA_032173675.1 Gastrolobium villosum
GTTATGTTATTGCCATGTACTAGGTTAGATCTGGTGCTTGCTAAATTAGTATATTTTGATTTGTTCATCTTTTCCTATTTTTGGAGGGATAATCTCTCTCTATTTGGATCTTATATAGAATTCTGAATTTATCAATATTCTTGTAGCGTTCAAAACAGACTTATCACTTGCAATTCTTCTTTTCTTGGGTGTGACGTCTACAATCTTTCTATGATTCTTATTTTTGATAGATAATGAGTCAAGGTTCTTTATTTTCTTGTTCAATTCTTGATTATAGAAACAATCCTAAATACATTTATAACACCTCGTGTTTTAAATATGTATTTATATGTGATAATGTTGATTAAAGGGGTAGGATTAATGAAAATCCTGAAGTTAGGGCCAAAATATGTGAAAAAGGCAAAACGGTAAATTACCAAACACGTATTCCTAGGCATAACAAATTGAGTAGAAGACCTCAAATGGTAAAAATAATGCTGAAAATGGATTCAGAACAAAAAATCGAGTGGATAGGCAAGTTTCAAAAAATTTGATGAATAGTGATTTTACGTGTGTAAAAATACTGCGGTATAATTGTACCGATAAGCGCAAAAATATTGTCAGTATTTTTAGGAAACAAAAATATGACATGAACGAGAAAAATACGTAGGTTATGAATTTGTGATTTAAATTAGGTGATTGGTTAAAGTTAAATCGCATGTGGGACCCACCTATGGTTTAAGTGACTTAAGTGTTTTCAAAACACAATTCTCCATCACTTTCTCTCTTTTCCCTCTCCTTCTCTCCCGTGCGTATCTCTCAATGGAAATGGGGTGAAGCTTTTGATTTTTTCAACTTAAATTGTAGCCACTTTTAGGAAGAACTCTCAACTACAAAGTTGTTAAGCATCATCTTGTGAGTGACTTTCCTCTTGAGAGCCTCTTGTGGGTTGTAGTGTGTGAGGAGATCCTCCTTGGAGAAGGGGTGGCGGTTTTGAGGATAATGGGGCCATTGGTGGTGCTTTGGCTTGATTGGACACTTGATTATCAACCCTTGGAACCTTAGGAAGCTATTGGTTGTAAGTATTCCTATTTTCGTAGAGTTTTTATGGAAATCACAATTGGGTTGTGTTTGATGATGTGTTGATGAATGTGATGGTTAGGAACCTTTAATGGTGTTGCTCCTTTGTAAATTGATGGTTGTAATGATGTATAATGATGATTGAACCAATAAAATCTATGGTGATATATAATTTTGTGACTTAGTGAAATTTGGTGGAAATAAATGAAATGGTTGGTTATGATCTTAAAGGTGATGATTGAGAATTATTGATTGTTGGTTGGTATGAATAAATGGTAGGATTATATGAGGAATTCGAACCATGGGAAAGGTTGAAGGAAGATTAAGGTGTTAGTGAATAATTGGTGATTAAGTTGAGGTGTTAGTGAATAATTGGTGATTAAGTTGAGGAGTAATGTGATTGAAATAGGTGAATTCAAGGTTGTGGGCCATTGGGCCTAGGGGATTATGTTTAATTATATTATTGTGAAATTGTGTGACTTATTGAAGTTGAATGAATTGGTTTGCATTGAAATTGTATTGATGGTAAATATTGTGATCAATTTAGGTTGCCTCTCACGGACACGATAGTGGAAGATTGAACTTGGAGCGTACGTCAACAGCATTGTGCTTGGAGTTGAGGTAAACCTTTGCAACTTGGGTTTTAATCCATTGTGTGCTCCACCACACCTAGTGGACGGTTGTGGTTGGATTTTGTGTTTTGTGACTTTGTGTGGAAATGTATGTTCATGCATTGTTACTTGTGTGAATTGTTGTGATCTCAGGCCAGTAGATGTGTGTTGGTTTGGACTTCCGCTGGAAATATCCTTTGGGGATTTCGGTCGGGTTTTTCCGTGGGGCCGACTCTAGGACTTCCACTGGATAGGGCTCATGAGGAGTTCCAGTTGGGTTTTGCCATGGGGTTGTCTCATCCATGGGAGAGGCACCAGGAAGATTTTTGGGAGTTATATGATGGGGTCCTTGAACGAAATCCTTATGTGGATGTTCTTGGATTTGTGCGCAGTTGTTTGTGATTTTGTATGTTATGCATTTTACATGATGTTATTTGTTGCACTTTGAGTGAGCCACGGGGTAGAGAGATCCTCTAGTACCCTTGGTTTACTGAGATATATTTGTATATCTCACCTTGCGTTTGGGGACATCATTTCAGGCTATAGCGAGCATGGAGGAGTTGGATCATGATGAGCATACGGAGAGCATAGTATTTTGGAGGATCACATAGGGTGCACATACTAGCATTTGTTTTGTATCTTGGACTTAGAGTATGGACATGGGATTGCATGAGATTATATTTACCATGCATTGGTTGTTCATATGTGGTTCTAAGTCATTTGATCATGGTGTTGTATTTTGGTATATGAAATTGTATATGTCTCATGTTGTTACATTTTGGATATGGGTGAGCATGGGGGATGTCCATGCCACTTGGGTTATGCTTAACAATTTAGTGTTGTAAAGAATATTGATGGAAGGACCAACGACATAATGAATGTGTTGAGTTGGTAATTAATTAGGTACATAGATGGAGAATTGGTAATTGTTGAAAATATAAATATGGTGCTGCCCGATTTTCATATCCCATATAATAGAATTGGACCCCTTGGCCCTCTGGAAGTTATAGATCTTTCTTTTAGCTTTCCAACGAGACCAATATTGTGTAAATTGGATTAGTATAACTCAAGTTATGGGCAAAATACAAAGGTAGGTCAAATTGCCCTGTTTTGGTATTTGCTCCAAAACTGCGGCGCTATTGGCGTCAAGTTAACGCTGTTAGCGCCAACCTTCAGTGAGAGGCCGTAGCATTGACGCTATGGGCACCATCCTCTCTGCCTCCTGGGGCGTTTTGACGATGTGAGCGTGAGACTGGCGCAATTTGTAGGAGTCCTGGGGATTTCAATATCCATTTTCTTAGAAAATTCATAACTTGGGCTACGATGCTCCAAATTGAGCGCGATTTGAGCCCACGCGTAGCTAACGAAGAAACCTATAATATATCGATGAATGAGAAGCATTTGAGAGGTATAAAAACTGTTAGAGCGAATAAAAAAGCGAGAACACTTAGTGTTAAACATGGATATGATAAGTTTTAAGCTCTGTTGGTTTATGGGAACCACTAAGCATGTTTAAATGTAAGTTGCATGATATTAAGCTAATGTATTCATAATTCCGTTATAAGTTTTGAGTTAGAATCACAATTATTTCAAAGGTACAAACAATATTAAAAAGAAAAAATTCCCATAATTACAAATAAACGTTATGATTATAACTGCGCTTAATATCATATTTGATGATAACACACTGGTCTGGTATTCTTATTAAGGTTCACATCACGAAATATAATCCTAAATAGATTTTTAATTAAATATGTAAAATCCTAATCAAATATAAAATTTTAACATAATATTTTTTAAAAAAATTACTAAGAATAACATAGTAATTCATAAAAAAAATAAAAATAAAAAAAATAAATAAAACATAATAATCTACTAGTTTGCTTCTCCATAATGCATCGTATATACATACCCAATAACTGATTACTCCTCCCAATGTTAAACACGAAAGACCATGTGATAGATCCCCATCCACAGATCCCATACATATAGCAGATGGCTTGGATCAAGGAGGAGATACAATACCTGAGGAGCTCGAGAGGGACAAGAATCAACGTGGAGAAAGAAGAAGAGAGAAGAGGGTGAAGAAGACACCTGCGTGGCTTAAAGACTTCTGGGAAATGACACGTAACTGAGTAGGAAAGTGGGGTAATGGTATTGGGCTGAATAGTGGCAAAAGTGGGGTGTTGGTTCCTTGCTAACAGTGAGCAAGTACACGCGCAAGCATACGCGACAACAAGTAATATAGGACTTTTATGAGTCCCAAATATCGTTCCCACAAGGATCTATTGCATTTTTGACTTGACTAATTAGTAATTGCTAATCAGAATAAAATTTAAAATAAAATCAAATTAAAAATGGAATGGGAATTTAGTTATAAAAAGAAAAAGATTTAAATGCCAAAGAATTTTTATAAAGGAATCAGCAACTAAAAATTTAAGAGAGTTATGGTAAATTTTTGCTGAGAGTAATTCTGAAATGTAGAGAACAATTTGTAAAGAAAAAGCAGGTTGAGTTTCGGTTACCCTTCCCCACAGCCTCCAAATAAGTGCTAAAACAGTTTCCTAAAATTAATTCCCATGTGTTGGACCCTTTCTTTCTGCTTTTAATCTCTTAAAAACATTATTATCATTTACCATCAATTGCACATCTCTGTGCTAAATGAAGGAACGAACATTAAATCTAACCAACACATCATGGAGGCTGTTCTCATCTCTGAGTAACATCCCTTGAGAATTTTCACACTCAAGTCCATGTGTTCAACACAGTTCTGGCTTTAGTCATTTCTCAATGACTAAATCCTGAAATGTTATCCTATAATCAGGCCTTAAAAATAGCATAAATAAAAATTAACACAGCATTGAACAAAAATGGGAATCAACATTAAGCAACTGAAATTAACACAAATTCAAGACTGATGTTCGGGTACCTACACCCAACCTTAAGGAAATTAGCTCATACCCATAAGGGTTAAGCTATAAACAACAACCGAATGTTCAAATTAAAAACTAAAAATGCAGAAATCAAAGGTGCAGCAAGAGTCCTAACAACCGGAAAACCTCACTACTGCACCAACAAGTTCAAGACCAAAACATGCATTACAGAATAAAAATAAAAACCCAGAGAAAATGTCTACAAAGGATTCAGAAAAGATTGATGCAGAAAAGATGGATCTCCCACATTCACTGTTCTTCCTCTATTTATAGCATCCTTCTCGCACATGCATGGGTTGTGGGCCCTTTCATTGCAGCCTCCACGTCTTGCGTTCCTTGCTGCAGGTCACCCAAATACTTTTTTGCTCCACGATTTCACAAAGGATCCACCTAACGGTTTCTCTTTCCACAATCGTACTGACCTCCACGTCACTATTTGGTTAGGGTTTAGCTTTTAGAACGATGGTCAAGTGAACCGCGTACCAGAAAGGGGGTTTTTTTCGCGGTTGGTTCAGAAGAATGGGTTCAGTGGTGGAGTTGTGGCTGTGAGAGATGAAGGGCTATGGAGCGGCTGTGATTTAGGGCACGAGCGGTGAGAAGAAAGACCAGGGTACACCAGACTCAGCCGAATGTCTCCTTTGGTTTTTTTTTTGGAACGGGCTCAATTCGTTTGGGCTTTTCTCTTTTTTAAAAACCAACCCAGCCCACTTGCTTATACTTCCTGCTACTTATTTTAATTTGGGCTAAGTTTGCAGCCCACATCATTCTTGTCTTTTTTCTTTCTTTTTTTTTTTGCTTTGCTTGAACAAAATTAATAATTTGGGCCTGCAAAATACACAATCAGCCCATCAGCACTTAAAATCAGAATCTTTCATTTCTATGTAATATTTGGGGTTTATATTAACAAAAGATATCCTTTTAATTACCATTTTAACATCATCACACATGTTTTAAGTCACAAATCATGAACTTATCATGGGGTAATGGTATTGGGCTGAATAGTGGCCCAATTACATTTGGTAAGAAGTTGCTAATAAATTACAAGGGCTGGCTTACCTAAGCCCAATAGTATAATTTCCTTCGGTAATTACATTCAGTTTTATTACCAATAGTCAGGTAGGGATCAAGGGGGTTTTTAGCTAAATATCTTGTAACAACTTTCTCCTTTCTCTCTTGTAAAACCCTTCTGGAGTTGCCGGCAACCTCGAATTGCCGTTGGTAATACATTTTTCCTTCTCAGTTTTTACTCTAGATATTTTGTCCTATCATTTGGTGCTCTTTTCATTGAGAGGCAACTTCCAAAAAAAAATGACGGAAGGAACTCGCTCCACGGTGAAATCGAACATGCTGGAAGACTGCATTACCAAACTTGCTCGCCACGAAGAGCAGTTCAATGCCTTTGGGGATTTACTCAAGAGCATGAACCTGAAGTTAACATTGATGGAAGCCAAGTTGGATCAGAATCAAAAAAATAAATCAGAAATTAAAGGAGGCAGTAGTAATGACGCTGGGTTGAACACCTTCTTTGGAAATAATGCATATAAATCAGTGAAATTCTCAGTGCCGAGATTTACAGGCGGTAATCCAGAACCTTCGATCCATAAGATCCAACAATTTTATGGGTTCCATCACTTGAACGATGAGGATAAACTCACTTTGACGTCCTTCCAAATGGACGGGGATGCTGAGGAATGGTTTCATTGGATGGAGAGAAGCCATCGATTGACCACCTGGGATGCCTTCGTAGTGGCATTACGATCCCGTTTTGGTCCTTCCAAGTACAGGGATCTCAGAGGTGAATTGGGAAGATTGGTGCAGGATACAACAGTGGAGAATTATCAGAAAGAATTCGAGAGGTTATCCAATCAGATCATAGGTATTGATGACATTACCTTGCAAAGTCATTTTGAGAACGGCCTCAGATTTGAAATCCGAAAGGAGGTTCGGATGCACCTTCCTGAGTCGTTGCAGAATGCGATTGAGTTAGCTAAGGTGGTGAAAGACAAGATGAGTGATCGGACTCCTGCACGGATGGGGTATCAGAAAAAAATTTCCAGCACTTATGTGGGTAAGTCCCAGCCAGGCTTGTTGCCTACTCCAACAAAGGGACCGGTCAACATTGCTGGATCATCAAAGGAGATCGTGCCAATTAGACGTCTATCTGCTGCAGAAATGATGGCCAAGAGAGAAAAGGGTCTTTGCTATTACTGTGAGGAAAAATTCCACAGAAACCATGTCTGCAAAGGAAAAATGTTGTTAATGCTTGTTCAAGAAGGGGAAGAGGAGGCAAAGGAGGAAGAATTGGAGGTGACAAATGAAAAAATTGGAGGTGATGAGGAAATACCTGGCATTAGCTTGCATGCTATGGATGGCCAATACTCTTCTAGTACACTGCGTTTAAAAGGGTTCATCAACAAGCAACCTGTTCAAGTGTTGGTGGATGGTGGATCCACTCAATACTTTGTGCAGGAAAGAGTGGTTAAATTTCTTGGGTTAGAGGTTAAGCCAATCAGTCAATTTCAAGTGCTAGTGGGGAATGGAGCCCATTTAGGGTGCAAGGGAGTCTGTCAAAAGGTGGAATTGGAAATGCAAGGGTATAAATTTTTTCCAGATTTATTTGTTTTACCTATCCAAGGGGTTGAAGTGGTGTTAGGAGTGCAATGGCTATCAGAGTTTGGGGATGTTACTACTAACTATAAACAACTCACTATGAAGTTTGGCAAGGAGGGTAGGTGGATTGAGCTACAGGGAGAAAGCCGAGTGCAGGTGGAACCAATAGAGCTGCATCAACTTCGCAGACTAACTCATTCAGATGCTGTAGCAACCTATTTCCAATTGCAAACCATTGATCACCAGTACACCAAAGAGCCGAACAATGAGCAGAGTTGCAACCCACTAATACAAGCAGTTTTACAGGACTATGAAGACCTCTTTGCAACACCCACACAGCTGCCACCCACACGTCTCGAAGATCACTGAATCCATCTAGAACCTGGAACCAAAGCAATAAATGTCAGACTATACAAGTATCCTTATTTCCAGAAATCAGAAATTGAAAAAATGGTTAAAGAAATGTTAGATACCGGAGTTATTAGACCCAGCTTGAGCCCTTTCTCCTCACCTACCTTGTTGGTCAAGAAGAAAGATGGAACTTGAAGGTTCTGTGCAGATTATAGAGCTTTGAACCAAGTTACCATACCCAACCGTTTTCCTATTCCTACAGTGGATGAGATGTTAGACGAGTTAGCAGGGGCAGTCATTTTTTCAAAGATGGACCTATGCTCAGGATACCACCAGATCAGAATGGTCCCAGAGGATATATATAAAACAGCCTTTAGGACACATCAACGGCACTACGAGTTTATTGTGATGCCCTTTGGGCTCACTAATGCCCCAGCTACTTTTCAAGGGATTATGAACTCGGTTCTAAAGGAATATTTGCGCAAATTTGTCATCGTGTTCTTTGATGACATATTAATCTACAGTAAGACAATATGGGAGCATGTGGAGCACTTACAGAAGGTTATGGAGTGTCTTAGGCAAAATCAGTTATATGCCAAAAGGTCCAAATGCGCATTTGCTCAAGAGGAAGTAGAATACTTGGGTCATGTGGTGGATGCCAAAGGGGTGCGTCCAGATGTGGGTAAAATCCAAGCCATTATGGATTGGAGCAACCCAACCAACCTCAAACAACTACGTGGGTTCCTTGGCCTAGCCGGTTACTACCGAAAATTTGTACGTGGGTTCTCCCAAATTCAGCACCCTTAACTGCCCTATTGCACAAGGATGCTTTTAATTGGAGTGACAAGGCTGAGCAAGCTATGGCCGAACTCAAAAGGTCTTTATCTAACCCTCCAATTCTGGCACTACCAGATTTCACTAAAAGGTTTGTTTTGACTACGGACGCTTCAGGCATTGGAGTGGATGCAGTATTAAGTCAGGACAATCGACCCCTAGCCTATTTCAGCAAGAAACTCAATCCTAAGATGCAACAGGCTTCTACCTATGTCAGGGAGATGTTCGCCATTACTGAAGGGGTTTCTAAATGGAGGCAGTATTTACTTGGGGGACCTTTCACTATTAGTACTGATCAGAAGAGTTTAAGGGATATGATGGGGCAGGTTATAAAAACCCCTGAACAACAGCGATTTCTAGTTAAGCTATTGGGGTTTGACTATACTATAGAGTATTATCCTGGGGTTGTTAATAAGGTGGCCGATGCTATGTCCCGCAAATCTGAAACAGAACCCACAGTCACTCCAACAGATGCATGCGCAATGGTCCTCACACAGGTAACACATAACTTGATTGAAAACATCAAGGCAGAAGGTCACACCAGTACAGAGTTAATTCAATTAAAAAATAAAATTGAAAAAGGTGCTGAAGGGTATGAGAATTACAGCTTGCGGGATGAACTGATATTATACAAGGGGAGGGTTACCATAGCATCTAACTCCGAACTCAGGACTGTCATTTTACATGAGTTCCATTCATCTTTGATTGGAGGTCATGGCGGAGTGAAGAAAACCCTTCAACGGATACTCCCTAGCTATTACTGGCCCAACCTGAAAAAGGATGTTCAAGAATTTGTTAGAACATGTCCTGTTTGTCAAGCAACAAAGTATCAGCCATTATCACCGGCTGGCTTACTTCAACCACTCACTATACCTATGGCTATCTGGGAGGATTTATCCATGGATTTCATTGTTAGACTGCCCAACTCCGAAGGTAAAACAGCAATTTTGGTAGTGGTAGACCGCCTTTCTAAGTATGCGCATTTTATAGCTCTGCCCCCAAATTTCACTGCTACTAAGGTAGCCTCAGTATTCAAAGAGAGCATCTGTCGTTTACATGGGATTCCTCATTAAATTGTGTCAAACAGGGACAGCATCTTTGTGAGTAAGTTTTGGGCTGAATTAGCAAGATTGAGCGGCACAAAACTATGTTACAGCACTGCTAACCACCCTGAAACCGATGGACAAACAGAGGTTACAAATAGAGGATTAGAACAGTATTTGCGTTTCTACGCAATAGAGGCACCAAAGCAATGGGTTCACTACCTACCATGGGCAGAGTTTTCTTACAACTCCGCATACCATTCTTCGATTGGGGCTTCTCCCTTTCAGATTGTTTATGGGAGATCTCCTCCCACCATCCCACCATATGAAGGTTCAACAACTCCCATTGAAGCCGTTGATGAGCTACTGAACCGCAGGGATGCCATGATTAGGCAACTCAGAGAGACTTTGCATAAAACAAGGCAACATATGAAAATACAAGCAGATAAAAAAAGAAGGGATGTGCAATTTGATGTGGGAAATTTCGTGCTCGTTAAGCTCCAACCATACAGACAGAGATCCGTACGAAATCATACCTTTTCCAAGCTCCAGCGCCGCTTCTATGGGCCTTTTACCATCACCGCACGGATCGGACAAGTGGCTTACAGATTGGACCTTCCGGCGGAGTCAAGAATCCATCCAGTGTTCCATGTGTCTCTCCTTAAGTTGTACCGTCAAAATCCGTCTTTTCACTCGACGCCTCTTCCTCCGGTGAGCTGGGATAATCATCCGGTCAATAAACCGGTGGCGGTACTCAGAACCCGCGCCATACAACAGGGAACGACGGAAAGTTTGCAACTTTTGGTTCAGTGGGAAGGATTGCCGTTGGAGGATGCAACTTGGGTCTCCTACAACGAGTTTTGTCAGGCCTTTCCGGGTTTCGATCTTGAGGACAAGATCTGGTCTTCAAGGAGGGAGGGAAATGATAGATCCCCATCCACAGATCCCATACATATAGCATATGGCTTGGATCAAGGAGGAGATGCAATACCTAAGGAGCTCGAGAGGGACAAGAATCAACTTGGAGAAAGAAGAAGAGAGAAGAGGGTGAAGAAGACACCTGCGTGGCTTAAAGACTTCTGGGAAATGACACGTAACTGAGTAAGAAAGTGGGGTAATGGTATTGGGCTGAATAGTGGCCAAAGTGGGGTAATGGTATTGGGCTGAATAGTGGCCCAATTACATTTGGTAAGAAGTTACTAATAAATTACAAGGGCTGGCTTACCTAAGCCCAATAGTATAATTTCCTTCGGTAATTACATTCAGTTTTATTACAAATAGTCAGGTAGGGATCAAGGGGTTTTTTAGCTAAATATCTTATAACAACTTTCTCCTTTCTCTCTTGTAAAACCCTTCTGGAGTTGCCGGCAACCTCGAATTGCCGTTGGTAATACATTTTTCCTTCTCAGTTTTCACTCTAGATATTTTGTCCTATCACCATGTTACATTACAAAACATACTGAAAAAAAAAATCTGAAATCTTTAGAAACTCTAATATACGATCAAATAGAATACAATTTGTTATCCAAAAAGAAAAATATAAGACAATATTAGTTGCTGATCATATATGAGAATTAGTCCCACAGACATGAAGTGATTTTATTTATTTTGATATTAATACACAGTTCCCATACAAACATCATTCAACGAAGGTGAGAGGGAAATTGTGATTTCAGACTCCGACATGGCCTCCATCTGCCTGTGGCTTATATGTTCGACGCCTAAGCTGAGAATCAGCATTGGGTTGCTGCAAAAATATTCTTGTCGGATCATTAGGATCAACGTACCTGCAAAATGTTTAAAAATATTCTTGTCGGATCATTAGGATCAACGTACGTGCAGATTTGACTTATAAATTTGAAATATAACATTCACTTACGCATGTCTCATCATCTCATCGACAGGAGTCTGAGCTGCCTGCAAAGGATCCACGTGAGATACTGTCTCCATATTAGCGCGTTGATTATACTGCCTCACTGAAGCAATCAAATTGAAGAAAAGAGGAATGAATGTTCCACAGCCCCCCTCTTTGAATAAGATCTTAAATGAGTATGTGGAGTACAGAGCTCTGTGTTGCTCATCTGGGACTACCTATTACGATTTAAAAATGTTCAAGTTTTAGGACCAACAATTTTGCTACAACAACAATAATCACATAATATAGAGGAACAGAGTCGGGGTAGTAAAGAACCCAATATTTACTTACGGGTTCAACAAGTCCAGAAATATTGTTGCAGTGAAATATTGGCTGGTTAAATTTTTCAGCATGGATGTAAAGCTGCATAACGAAGAAAGCAAAAGATCAGCACACTATATATATATATATATATATATATATATATATATATATATATATATATATATATGGTGTTTAATATCTAAAGAGAAGAGAGGAACATTTGAAAATAATACTGTGTACATCAACTACACAGCGGAGTCTATTATATAACTTAAAGGAAAGAAAATACAAACAAATATACTCGATGTGGGACTTCTATATTACTATATACAAACAAATATACTCGATGTGGGACTTCTATATTACTATTCTAAACTATCATTTACAACACTCCCCCTCAAGCTGAAGCATATAGGTCATATGCACCAAGCTTGTTACAAATAAACTCTATTCGAGGGCCCCTCAAAGATTTTGTAAACATATCTGCTAATTGCTCATTAGAGGGTACAAAGCTAGTTTTAATTTCACCAGCAAGAATCTTTTCTCGAACAAAGTGACAATCTATTTCTATATGTTTGGTTCTTTCATGAAACACTGGATTTGATGAAATGTGTAGAGCTGCTTGATTATCACAAATGAGAGTTGTCTGTCCAGTGTCTCCAAACTTAAGCTCTTTGAGAAGTTGTTTAAGCCAGATGAGTTCGCAAGTAGTAGTCGCCATGGAGCGGTATTCTGCTTCAGCACTTGATCTGGAAACTACGCTTTGTTTCTTACTTTTCCAGGAAATCAAGTTGCCTCCAACAAAGACACAATACCCAGAAGTAGATCTCCTATCAGTTGGACAACCAGCCCAATCAGCATCACAGTACCCAACCAATTGATCATGACCTTTATCTTCATATTCAAGGCCTTTTCCTGGAGATGCCTTGATATACTTAAGAATACGAATGACTGCATTCCAATGTTCTTGACATGGAGAATTGAGAAATTGACTGACAACACTAACTGCAAAGGAAATATCAGGCCGAGTGACTGTGAGGTAGTTCAATTTTCCAACCAATCTTCTATACTGCTCAGGATCTGAAAAGGGCTCCCCCTGATTTGGTAGAAGCTTGATACTTGGATCCATAGGAGTTTCAACAGATTTTGAATTTAACAGAGCAGTTTCTTCAAGAATATCCAGAGCATATTTCCTCTGAGATATCACAACACCAGATTTAGATTGGGCCACCTCGATTCCTAAGAAGTATCGAAGTTTCCCAAGATCCTTAGTCTGAAAATGATGACATAAGTGTTGTTTCAATCGAGTGATCCCATGTTGATCACTGCCTGTGATGACAATATCATCCACATATACCACCAGATAAATAGAACCAGAAGCAGAATGACGAAAAAAGAGAGAATGATCAGCTGCACTCCGAGTCATGCCAAATTGTTGAACAACACTGCTAAATTTACCAAACCAAGCTCTTGGAGATTGTTTGAGGCCATAGAGAGACTTACGAAGACGACAAACAAGTCCTGACTCCCCCTGAGCAACAAATCCAGGAGGTTGCTCCATATAAATTTCTTCCTCAAGATCACCATGAAGAAAAGCATTCTTGATATCCAGTTGGTAGAGAGGCCAATGGCGAATAGCAGCCATGGCAATAAAAAGGCGAACAGTAGACATTTTCGCCGCAGGAGAAAAAGTATCAATAAAATCCAAGCCAAAGACCTGAGTGAAACCCTTCGCCACCAAGCGAGCTTTAAGACGATCCACTTGACCATCAGGTCCAACCTTAACAGCATAAATCCATCGGCAACCAACCACAGATTTTCCAGAAGGAAGAGGTACCAGATCCCATGTGCCATTATGATGAAGAGCACTCATTTCATCAATCATAGCTTGTCTCCATCCCGAATGTGAAAGTGCATCACCTGTATAGGGATACAGATACAGAGGACAAAGAGGAAAGGAAAGCAAAATATGATGGAGAAAGACGATGATAACTGAGATTGACTGCATACCTAGCCGGAGGGCGAGTATCACGAGTACCCTTACGAAGAGCAATGGGAAGGTCACTATCCGAAGGTGGGACCGAAGCCGTGGGAGGAGATGCAGTTGAATGTGAGTCCACGGATACATCTGACGAATTAGGCTCAATCTCATCAGCAGAAGAGGTGATAGAAGGAGAGTCAGAAACATGGATGGGTAAAGACGGAAGGTAAAGAAGGTCACTTGGGAAGGATGGCTGTACAGAATCAGTATCCACAGGAGTAGTAGAGGATCCAAAAAAGGGAACTGATTCAAAAAAGGAGACATCCGCCGAGATAAAGTATCGACGTAAAGTGGGAGAGTAGCAACGGTAACCCTTCTGAGACCGAGGATAACCCAGAAAAACACATTTATGAGACTTGGGAGCTAATTTATCCAAACCTAGACCAAGATGATGAACAAAACACGTAGAACCAAACACATGTGGAGTTAAAGGATATAAAGTTTGATGGGGAAATAAAATAGAGTGAGGTACCTTATGATTGAGAACAGATGATGGCATGCGATTAATGAGATAGCATGCAGTAAGTATAGCATCACCCCAGAATGTGTATGGAACATTACCATCAATTAACAAGGCACGAGTGGTTTCAACCAGATGGCGATTCTTGCGCTCGGCTACACCATTTTGTTGAGGTGTATAAGGGCAAGATGTTTGATGGAGAATGCCATGAGATGAAAAGAATTGTTGAAATTGATGAGATAAGTACTCACATGCATTATCACTACGAAAAGTACGAATAGGAATACCAAATTGAGTTTTGATTTCATTGTAAAATAACTGAAAAATAGAAAACAACTCAGACCGATTTTTCATTAAAAATAACCAAGTACACCTGGAATAATCATCAATAAAAGTAACAAAATACTTAAACCCTAAAGTAGAAAAATGACGACTTGGTCCCCAAATATCAGAGTGGACCACAGAAAAAGGAGAAACAGCTTGACGGCTAAGACGACTTGGGAACGTACTACGAGTATGTTTCCCATACTGACAAGACTCACAATTTAATTTAGAAAGAGACGATAAATGTGGAACCATCTTCTGAAGCTTTGTAAGACTAGGATGGCCCAGACGAGCATGTATAGTAAGAGGAGAGTCCACAGTGGAGCAGGCTAAATAAGATGGAAATAATTGATAGAGGCCTTGAGACTCACATCCTCTGATAATCTCCTTCCCCGAACTCCGATCCTGAAAGATGACAGAGGTTTTAGTAAAAGAAACAACACAGTCAATGGATTTTGTCAAACGACTAATAGAAAGTAAGTTAAAAGGAGAATCTGGAACATAGAGAACATGATCCAGAGATAAATTAGGTAAAAGAAGAACCGTGCCAATACCCCGTGATTGGACCAGAGACCCATTGGCCATAGTAATAGTGGGAAAAGAACCAGTAGTACAAAGGGAAGTGAATAAGGACTTATTACCAGAAATGTGATCAGAAGCCCCAGAATCAAGAGTCCAAGGGCCTATAGAGTGCAACTGAGAGATTCCAACAAAAGAATTACCAGTGGGAGCAATAGATGTAGTAGGACCTGATGGTTGCTTCTCAGACTTATTACCAGCCGGAGACCCAGAAACATTGGAGACGGGAGAGTCCATAATCAAGAGTAGAGGAAAAAAAAAATCCAAAAAGACTGATCACACAACTAACCGGAAGAAGAGGGATCAGAAAAAATAAGACCGGATCCAGAATCGTCTCAGCAAGACGAAAAAATCGCAACCAGCCGTGGCCGGAACGGAGTCTGCACGCGCCTCCACAATCGCTCGGAAACTGACAACGAGACAGTTCCGGGGAAAAAAAAATAAAAATAAAAATAAAAATTTGTAAACTACGATGAACAATGGGTTCACCGAAAAAAAATTCAAACGTTTCTTAGGCTCTTGATACCATGTTGAATATTGAAAGAGAAGAGAGGAACATTTGAAAATAATACTGTGTACATCAACTACACAGCGGAGTCTATTATATAACTTAAAGGAAAGAAAATACAAACAAATATACTCGATGTGGGACTTCTATATTACTATATACAAACAAATATACTCGATGTGGGACTTCTATATTACTATTCTAAACTATCATTTACAACATATGGTAAGGATCATTTTACACCAGTGTAAGTTACACTTTCAATCTTGTCCGTTGATCCCACTTATATCTAAGGGCTCTAATTTTTTAGTAATGTGAGCCATTGGATACAAGTGGATCAATGGTCAAGATTGAGTGTAAGACTTCTAACTCTTACACCGGTGTAAGAATATCCTGCCCCATATATATATGAGAAAAACTACTCTTATGTTACATGTGGTAAATTTCTCTCCTACACACCCTTCGATAACTGTGCCACTTTTTTATTTTCTTTTCTTTTTATTTTTCAGGTGGTGGAGCCCACAAATTTATCTCTATGACATAGATAAGTTATCGCCTTTAACATGAGATTAATAAAACCATATATATATATATATATATATATATATATATATATATATATAGATAGAGAGAGAGAGAGAGAGAGAGCATGTTTCTTGTCAACTGAATATGCTTCTCGATCTAGAAATAAAAATACAACGGGAAAAAACAATCCTTCAAGTATGGCTCTTTCTCATCTTGCCCCTTTAAAAATTGTTGTAAATAATTGTATTTGTTTATTTCTTATTTATTTATTTCCATTTTAGAATCTTATTTTGGGCTTAGTCCATTAAGTTATTTAGTCTCCTTAAATAAAGAGCAATTGTACAAATATAATACACAATTATCAAATAATATTATTTTTTTTTAACTTGGTATCAGAGCTCTCTATTCTGAGGGCTTTGCTTCAGCAACTGCCGCCTTCAGAGCTGAACCCTATTTTTTGCCTCTCGCCGCCACCGGAATTTTTTTTTTCGAGGACCTTTTGGACCGAAAGGACCACCATTTGACTTCTTTTTCCCAGATCTATCAATCTCAATCATAAAATGACCCAAACAGCCACAAAACATTGTTCCCAAGATCCAAACAGCCCAAAAACATCATTCCCGCTACTGTTCATCACCGAAAAACACTGTTACGGTGAGCTTTAGAACTCCTACCAGCCACAGACAGGACAGCCAAAAACTCTGGTTCTTATCTTCCATAGATAACGGGTCAAGGTTCTTTATTTCTTGTAGAAACGATCCTAACTAGATTGGTCTTGAGTCTCACTATTCTTGGTGAGGTTCATATCAACAGCCTTCCTTAAATCTCCAAAATGCTCTTTATGTTCCCAAACTCTCCACTAATCTTCTTTCTATCCAAAAGTTACCAAAGATTTGAATTGTACTATAGCTTTCTTCCCTACTCACTGTGTTTTTCAGGATCTCGCCATAAGAAAGACGATTACGAGTGTAAGGAGCAAGGTGGGCTGTACTATCTGGTGCCAGAATCTTCTGCAGAGTATGTTAAGGATCACTCCTTATTGAATCAGTCTCGGTCAACTCTTTGATTTGGCTCCATCATAAACGCTTAGAGCATCCTCCATTTCGTTTGCTTAAGTCTTTATTTCCACCATTATTTTTGTCTAAGTCTGTTGAGTCTTTTCATTGTGATGTTTGTAAGTTTGCTAATATTAGAGTAACTCAGCTTTACTATGTAGAGTCAGTTACATTGTTGTAACTGACCAGCTTTACTTTGTAGAGTCAGTTACATTGTTGTAACTGACCTGGAACTAATTGTGTAACTGATTAGCTTTCTGTTACATTCTAACTCAGTGAGTTAATATTGTATTGTTAATTAACTCACTGTAGTTAGCATAGTTTAGTAGGTCTATAAATAGAACCCTTTGTAATTCTCTAATTCAATAATCATTTTCTCACAATTACAAAAACTAAGCTCCTTTCAGATTCTCTCTCCTTACTTTTCTCTCTTCGTTTAGGGTATCAGAGCTCCATTCTTGTGGCCCTGATCCAATTTCTTCCCCCTTCCATGACTTCCGCTACAGAAAACCATTCAGAATCAGTATCATCTGCAAATCAAAATACTCTAGGTGATTCTAAATCACCTGTGCTGTTCAACACGCAATTATCTGTGAAATTAACGAGCAAGAACTTCCTATTATGGAAGCAGATCGTCGAACCACCAATAATAGCTCATCAATTAGAGCGCTATCTTGTTAATCCGCAAATTCCTCCTCGTTTTCGTTCGGAGGAAGATAGAGTTGCTGAAATCGCTAATCCTGCATTTGTTGATTGGGAGAAAACAGATAAGATGCTCCTTACTTGGCTGCAATCCACGCTTTCTGAAGAAATCATCAATAAAATTCTTGGTGTGCGTCAATCTCATCAAGCATGGGACAAGATTCACAGGTATTTTGATTCAGTAACCAAGGCAAAGGTAAATCAAGTCAGATCTGAGCTAATCAATATCAAGAAAGGTGACAAAAACATCGAAGAGTTCATAGCTCGTGCAAAAGCTCTCAGTGATACACTCATAGCAATTGGCCATCCGTTTTCTGATCGTGACCTCATTCAAACAGTACTCGAAGGACTACCTGAAGACTATGGTCCATTCATTACCTACTTCAGAGGAAGAGATTCAAGTTCTTTCGAAGATCTTGAATCACAACTCCTAGCTCAAGAAGCGATGCTTGCAAAGTTTCAAGCAAGTACTTCGTCCTTTAACTCAGTTAACATTGCTCACAACTCTCCTCTGTTCACCCCTGTTTTAGGTGCTCAAGAACAGGGGAACACCAGATCTTCAGAGACTACTCAACGACGAAGCTATGGTCAAGAAACTGACTCAAGAAGTTATGTTCAACCAATGCGAGGTAGTTGGCGTGGTGGACGCGGCCGAAATCGTGGTTGTGGAGGCGGTGGCAGATTCACTGTAACGTGTCAACTCTGCCGGAAAAATGGACACGAGGCTGTCAACTGTTGGTGGAGATACAATACAGACTTCGTACCTCCACAGTCCACTCCGTCTCATTTTTCGACAACTGTGCACCATCCGGCGAATTTTCCGGTGAGATTTCCGGCGAACACTCCGGCGAGTTTTCCAGCAACAGCAAATTTGGCACTCTCTCAAATTCCGGCTCGCTCAAACTGGAATTCTTTGCCTTCCATACCTGCTGCTCCTAGTTCTACAGCTTCATCCTTTCAAGGTGGATCTCTACATGCACTTCCTGCCTCCACTAATGGCCAATTTTCTCTGGATTGGTATCCTGACTCGGGAGCTTCACACCGTGTCACTTCAGATCCAAACAATCTGATCCAAAGCTCTCAGTATGATGGCCCAGAACAGATCTTTGTTGGAAATGGGCAAGGTTTGTCTATTACATCTGTTGGTTCAAGTAGTTTCATCTCTCCTTTTAAACCACATACTTCTCTATCTTTACATAATCTCCTTCTAGTACCAAAAATTACCAAAAATCTAATCAGTGTCAGCCAATTTGCAAAAGATAACCAAGTTTACTTTGAATTTCATCCTACTCATTGCTTTGTTAAATCACAGGAGTCCCAGGAGGTCTTACTTGAAGGCTTTCTTGGACAAAATGGTCTCTACAAATTCAAGGGACTCCAAGCCACTACTTCAGTTCTTTCAAACAAATCTTCTTGTAATCTGTCAACTTGTCAATTACCCAGTTTAGCTTGTAATTCTTTGTCATGTAATAAAGTCAGTAGTGATCAGAAGTCTGTACATGATGTATCAAAGAGCTACACTCTATGGCATTCCAGATTAGGACATCATCGCCATGATGCTGTACGAAGAGTACTGTCTCATTGTAATTTACCAGTTGGAAATAAAACTAGTTCTGATTTTTGTACAGCTTGTTGTATGGGAAAATCCCATATATTACCATCTTTTCCCTCTTCAACTGAATACAATGAACCCTTTGCACTAGTTTTTAGTGATTTATGGGGGCTTGCACCCATTCAATCTTCCCAAGGTTTCATGTATTACATCACTTTTGTTGATGTTACAACAAGATTCACATGGATTTATCCTCTTAGACAAAAATCAGAATCCTTAACCACCTTCAAAAACTTTCACTCTTTTATTTCCAATCAATTCAAACACAGCATCAAGTCTGTCCAAACTGATTGGGGTGGTGAATTTCGACCATTCACAAAATTTCTTGCAGAATTAGGAATAACACATAGACTAATCTGTCCTCACACTCATCACCAAAACGGATTAGTTGAAAGAAAACATAGACAAATTGTTGATATGGGTCTCACACTCCTTGCACATGCTTCTCTTCCACTTAAGTATTGGGACCATGCCTTTCTTACATCTGTCTACTTGATAAATAGGCTACCTATTGCAGCTTTAAATTTCAAAATTCCCTATTTTGAACTTTACAAAACTTTCCCTGATTACCAATTCCTTCGCACATTTGGATGTGCCTGTTTTCCTCTACTTCGTCCATACAACAAACATAAATTTGACTTTCGATCTCAAGAATGTGTCTTCCTAGGTTATTCACCAAGTCACAAAGGATATAAATGCTTGTGTACTGATGGAAAGATTTACATTTCCAAAGATGTTGTTTTCAATGAATACAAGTTTCCCTATCTAACGTTATTTTCTTCACCCTCCTCCAGCATTTCAAATACTTCTCTTTCTACATACTCAAGTAACATAATCCCTATATCTTACACCTCTGCCAACAACTACTCTTCTCATTTTCCTCAAAACACTATCTCACAGTCACCAACTGCATCAGAATCACCACCTGCATCCGAATTCCCATCTCAATCTAACTCACCCATTTCCTCTTCTGGACATGTCAACAACTCACCTAATATGCTCATTGATACATCATCTACAGCATCTTATTCCCATACAGCTTCTGATTCTTCTGGTTCTGCATCCTCTAGCACTCAATCTCCAAGTTCTCCTTCTAATAATTGTCATTCATCACATATTTCTAGTTCTGCCAATACATCTTCTTCAGCTACAAATAAATCTCCCATATCTCATTCTACTCCATTACAAACTCACACTGATTCCTCTCAGTCTTCACAAAGTCCAGATTTGTCTCCCTCTACTTTAATCTCTCCCACTTCCTCTTCATCCTCTGCACCCTCATCTGGATCTGAATATCAACCCTATAAAAATCTCAAAATGCACTCTCCTACTCATACCATTCATACCAGGTCAAAGGGTCCAGCCCCCTCTCTCTTCACTGCTCACATGGAACCAACAAATGTAAAACAAGCTCTTGCCGATTCCAAATAGGCTGAAGCTATGAAACAGGAATATGATGCACTTATAGCTAATGGGACATGGTCTCTTCTGCCTCTTCCAGAATCCAGAAAACCCATTGGCTGCAAATGGGTTTTCAAAATAAAGGAAAATTCTGATGGCACAATCAACAAGTACAAAGCCAGGCTTGTTGCCAAAGGCTTTCATCAACAATATGGCTGGGATTACAATGAAACATTCTCTCCAGTGGTAAAACCTATAACTATCAGAATTATACTCACCTTGGCTTTATCTCATGGCTGGCCTCTAAAACAACTTGATGTGAATAATGCATTCCTCAATGGAGATCTTTTAGAAGAGGTATATATGTCTCAACCTCCGGGGTTTGAAGCTACTGACAAAACACTTGTATGCAAGCTCCACAAATCTCTCTATGGCTTAAAACAAGCTCCTAGAGCTTGGTTTGAAAAGCTTGGGGCAGCTCTTCATCACTTTGGTTTTGTTTCCAGCAAATGTGACCCTTCTCTCTTCATTCTTAGATCTAATGGTAACTGCATTTTTATTCTGGTTTATGTGGATGACATCATCATTACAGGAAACAATTTTAATTTGATCCAGAATCTGATTGATCAATTACACAACAAGTTTGCCTTAAAACAACTTGGAAATCTGGATTATTTTCTTGGAATTAAAGTCAAACCCCTCTCCAATGGAAGACTACTGTTATCTCAATCCAAATATATTAGAGATTTACTGCACAAAGCAGGAATGACAGAAGCCAAAGGCATTTCTACTCCTATGCCCAGTGGATGCAAACTAAGCAAATTTGGTTCCAATTATGTTCCTGATCCTTCACTTTACAGGTCTATTGTTGGAGCACTACAATATGCTACATTAACAAGACCTGAAATTGCATATAGTGTGAATAAAGTATGTCAGTTTTTATCCCAGCCACTTGAGGAACATTGGAAAATTGTTAAACGCATTTTGAGGTATCTAAAAGGCACTTTATCATATGGTTTGGTATTTCATCCACCCTCATCACAGCAACCTCTCTCACTTGTGGCCTTTTCTGATGCTGATTGGGGTTCAGATCCAGATGATAGAAGGTCAACCTCCGGAGCTTGTGTGTTCTTAGGCTCCAATCTTATCTCCTGGTGGGCCAAGAAGCAGTCCCTAATGGCACGCTCAAGTGCTGAAGCTGAGTATAGAAGCTTAGCCCATGCTGCAGCAGAAATTTTGTGGGTGCAATCTCTTTTACAAGAGCTCCAAATCCCAATTAAAGTCCCTGTCATTTACTGTGATAATCAGAGCACAGTTGCTCTTGCTCGTAATCCAGTTTTGCACTCTCGAACAAAACATATGGAACTAGATGTTTTCTTTGTCAGGGAAAAAGTCTTGGCTAAGTCTCTTATTGTGCAGCATGTTCCATCCTCTCTACAAGTTGTTGATACCTTCACTAAGCCGCTTTCTGCTTCCAGATTTGCAAATCTTAGAGATAAGCTCAAGGTCTTAGATCATGCAATGTTGACCAAACCCCCTTGAGCTTAAAAAGGGGAATATTAGAGTAACTCAGCTTTACTATGTAGAGTCAGTTACATTGTTGTAACTGACCAGCTTTACTTTGTAGAGTCAGTTACATTGTTGTAACTGACCTGGAACTAATTGTGTAACTGATTAGCTTTCTGTTACATTCTAACTCAGTGAGTTAATATTGTATTGTTAATTAACTCACTGTAGTTAGCATAGTTTAGTAGGTCTATAAATAGACCCCTTTGTAATTCTCTAATTCAATAATCATTTTCTCACAATTACAAAAACTAAGCTCCTTTCAAATTCTCTCTCCTTACTTTTCTCTCTTCGTTTAGCTAAACACCATCGTGTCTCTTTTCCTTTTAGTACCATTAAAAGTGTTGAGCCTTTTAAAGTTTGCTAAACACCATCATTTGTAATCTTGTTCATTCTGATGTTTAGGAACCTTCTAAAGTTTCTCATGCTTCTGGGAATAAATTGTTTGTTTCTTTTATTGATGATTGCACTCGTGTAACCTGGGTTTATTTAATGCATGAAAAATCTGAGGTACCACAGTTATTCTTTCGATTTTATAAAATGATTTGAGACCCAATTTGGTAAAAGAATTAAAAGACTAAGGTCCAACAAAGGTACCGAATATGTCGATCAGTGTCTGTCCCAATTCATCCAAGATCAGGGCATGATTCATGAACTTACTTGTGTGGATACCCCTCAACAAAATGGGGATGTTGAGAGGAAGAATCGTCATCTTCTAGAAGTTGCTCGTGCCTTACTTTTTCAGAATCATGTACCCAAGTGCTACTGGGAGATGCCATTCTTACTGCAGCTTAATCAACAGCTTGCCCTCTGAGGTCCTTGACAATGTAAATCCTATTCACTCAATGACTTCATTCTTTCCCTTTGTTCCCTCTATGCAAAGTCTTCAGCCACGAGTGTTTGGGTGTATTTCTTTGTCCACGTTCATAAGCATCATTGCAGTAAGTTGGATCCTAGGGCTCTCAAATGTATCTTCTTTGGTTATGCACCTGATAAGAAAGGCTACAAATATTATCATCCTGCTAATCGGAAATTCTCTGTCTCAATGGATGTCACATTTCATGAATCTGAGTCCTTTTTCCCAGTCCTCATCTTCCTTCAGTAGATTTATCACCTTCTTTCTTTGAGTCTGGACCTTCCATGTCTTTTCCTACACCTCTTCCTCTTATTTCTGATTCTTCTGTGCCTGACCAATACACTGGAAATACGGTGGATTGTGACACCTGAGTTGGTATAGAACAGGAGAAAGCAGCTCACACTACTTCAGCAGCAACCTTAATCGTCTAACTACTGGTAAATCCTGAATCTCTTATTTCTGACCCTAATATTATTACCTTTCCTATTTCTGAACCTAATATTGTTGCCTCTAATGATTTGCCCGTTGCTTCTGATAGCTTACCCAGTACCTCTGATGACTTACCTATTGCCTAAGAAAAGGGAAAAAAGATCTTGTATTCTAAAATATTGTCCTTCTTGTCCATCTTGAACCCAACATCCTATCTCTCATTTTGTCTTTTCTACTAACCTTTCTATGCAGCACAAAGTTTTATTTCAGCACTAGATTCTATCACAATCCCAAAATCAATATATGAAGCTTTAAAAAATGAGAATTGGGCTCGAGCCATGCAAGATGAGATGAACGCCTTGGAGAAAAATAAAACATGGGAGGTTGTTTATAGACCTGGTGGAAAGAAGACAATAGGGTGCAGATGGGTTTATGCCTTGAAATATAATTCTAATAGTACTCTTGAGAGATATAAAGCTCGATTAGTTGCCAAGGGTTACACTCAGACCTATGGCATTGATTATGAAGAAACTATTGCCCCAGTTGCAAAGATGAATACTATGAGAGCTTTGTTGTCCCTTGCTGCCTATTACAACTGGGATATGAATCAATTTGATGTGAAGAATGCTTTCCTTAATGGTGAGTTAGAAGAAAAAGTCTACATGAAAATCCCACCTGGCTTTGACTCTATGGATGGAGGAAATAAAATTTGCAGGTTAAAAAAGGCCTTATATGGATTGAAACAGTCTCCACGTGCTTGGTTTGGGAGATTTACTAAGGTTGTGATGGCCTTAGGATATAAACAAAGTCAAGGAGATCAAACATTGTTCTTCATTCACTCCCAAGATAGGAAGCTAACTATGCTCCTTTTATATATTGATGATATTATTATAACAAGCCATGATATTGCAAAGAAACATTTTCCACAAGCATGACTAACCTCTGAGTTTGAAATTAAAGATCATGGGAAATTCAAATATTTCCTAGGGATAGCTCATTCAAAGGAAGGAATTTTTATCAGCCAGAGAAAATATGTCCTTGATCTTCTTAAAGAAGCGGGAAAACTTGGGTGTAAACCCTCTGATACTCCTATTGAACAGAATCACAAGATGGGTTATGAAGAGGAGAGTCCTCTAGTTGATAAATGACAATATCAGCGATTAGTTGGAAGTCTGATATATTTTGCTCATACTAGACTAGACCTTGCTTATGCTGTTGTAAGTGAGTTTATGCACAATCCAAAAGAAAAACACATGTAGGAGTGGAGAGAATTCTTCAGTATCTTAAAGTCACTCCTGGTAAAGGATTATTGTTCTGGTGTGATGGCAATTCTCTTTAGAAGTTTATACTGATGCTGATTATGCTGGATCCGTGACTGATCGTCGATCTACCACTAGTTATTGTATGTTTCTTTGTGGTAACCCAGTGACATGGAAGAGTAAAAAACAGGACGTGATTGCCAGATCGAGTGCAGAAGCTGAATTTCGAGCTATGGCTCAAGGCATTTGTGAATTATTGTGGTTAAAAATTATACTTGGTGATCTTAAAATAAGATGTGAAGGACCTATGAAGCTGTTTTGTGATAACAAGTCCGCCATTTGTATAGCTCATAATCCAATTCAACATGATCGGACTAAGCACATTAAGGTTAACCGCCATTTCATCAAAGAGAAGCTTGATATCGGGTTGGTCACCACTCCACACATTCCCTTCTAGACATCAATTAGCTGATATTCTGACAAAGGGACTTCCCTCAGAAAGGTTTCAAGAGCTTACTAGCAAGCTGGGAATGATAAATATCTATTCCTCAGCTTGAAGTGGAGCGTTGTAAATAATTGCATTTATTTATTTCTTATTTATTTATTTTCATTCTAAAATCTTCTTTGGGTTTAGCCCATTAGGTGATTTAGTCTTTTAAAAAGACAGCAATTGTGCAGATGTAATACACAATTATCAAATAATATTATCCTTTTTTCAACTAATTGAAGAAATGTTTGGAAATGAGCGCAGATCTCTATATTTATATTAAGTGCATTAGACCAGTTATACATACAATCTAATATAATATAGTAAAGAGGAAACGAATACCCCTCCATACATTGATCACATGAATAATAAATTTAATTTTCGAACACTCCTCCTAAAGTTGGATCATATATCATTAATAATCATGCCCAATTTGTTAGAAAGGTACCCAACTAATTGTTAGACTTGATATGCGAACAACATATAAGAAATTACAAGACGAAAAGAAGAAGAAAGTGACTCAATCAATGCAAGAAAGGAAGAAAAACTGATTAAAAGTATCCAAAGTCTGAATATCAGGAAAGATGCAGTAAAAGAACTCAAAAAGGACAAAGAAGAGCTAAAATCCCACGCTGTCAGCGTGGGTATGGCGCTCACAGCGTGGGAAGCAGAAATTTGGCAGAAGATCCCGCGCTGAGAGCGTGAGATCCGCGCTATCAGCGCGGGAAGGCAAAAACAGGCAGAACCTCCCACGCTCACAGCGCGGGAGTGGCGCTGTCAGCGTGGGAGGCACGAAAAGATGAAGTTCAAAATTTAGCAAATTAGGTCAAGGTCTCTTATAAAAAGAGACTCAACCTTGGAAGGAGACACACACCACAAGACCCAAAAGAGGCAGATCCGGCTGGAGAAGGAAGGCGTTCTTCGTGTTCGTCGTCTCGTTCTTGTAATTTTCTTCTATTTTTATTTTCAGTTCATGTTGAAATCAGATCAGCGATCATGATGTTGATTGGCTAGATCTATTTTCTGTAGTCAGGGCCATGATCCCTTTGTGAACAATTGGTACAAGGATTGAATCATTATATGTGTTGATTTTAATATACTTTATCTTTATCTTGCGCATGTTGATATTATTTCTGTTAGATCTGATCAACCTAATAGGGGATGATATTCTGGGGATTAGGGTTCGCAATAGGAATATTGGAATACTGATTCTGAAAGGAGATAAAGATGACGCTTCATGCATGTTCTATGAATAGACTTGTATGAATTGCAGTCGTGGGATTTATCTACATAATGCTTATTTTCATGCGGGATTACTAAGGGATTAGGGTTCCAACTGAAGTACAGGGTTAGATCACCAAGGGATTGGGATCTAACTAATTATTTCTAAAGATGATAATTTGTCTGAGTTGTTAATTTCAATAATTATTGTGAATCAATCCAAAGTAAAATAGGGAGCAATTGGTGAATGTACCCTGGCTACAGTATTCTTCCTCACTTCTTTTACAAAAACATTTCTTTCATTTACTTATTTTAAGTTTTTCTCATAAAAACCTAAAAACAAGTCTTTACTTTTTAATTAGTTACCATATTGTGGAAACACAAATCGATTCATCTAACTTAAGAGGACTGGTTATCGTAGTAGTTGTTTTCCAATCCCTGTGGAGACGATCTTACTTATCACTTTTATTACTTGGAACGATCGGTACACTTGCCGATTACGCAACAAGACTGTATTACTATATACTTGAAAAGAAAGAACTACTATATACTTGAAAAGAAAGAACTTAAGAAGTAGGATTGTATTATGAGAAAATTATATATTTCAAATGTATAAGAACTTTCTATCAAGAGTTGGGGCTAGATTGACTGAAAGGATTCGGGAAAATCCATCCTAACTTTGGGAACCTAACCTTGAAAATGGAGGTAGAAGAAAAAGAAGTAATCCTCTAAAGAGAATCTATCTAAAACTTCAGCGTCGCTAAAGGCCATGGTCAAGGCCTTTTTTTTTTGTAAACGTGTTCAAGGCCTTGTAAGATGCTGGGGAAGGTTACTATATTGAGAACAAAACACTAAACCAAACAAACCTGGAAGTGGAGCCTACTTGGGCTGAATTAGAGGTATTGTAGAAGTTTCGGGAGCATTCCACGAACGACATTAGCTGCCCCTAAGGGAGAGATAACCACGCAATATCCCTGCAGGAAGGAGCTCAAGTTCCTAGTCTCAGGCCTTACAGGCATCACCACTATCAAAAGAATGAGAGAGAGAATATTGTGGCAGATATGTTGGTTTCAAGGTATCATTAGGCCAATCATCAGTCCTTATTCAAGCCAAGTTGTCCTAATAAAGAAGAAAGATGGAGGGTGGAAATTTTGTGTAGATTATAGGGCTCTTAATATGGTCAGTGTCCCGGATAAGTATCCCATTCTAGCAATAGACAACGAGTTGATTGATGAATTAGGAGGCTCTATGGTACTCTCCAAGTTGGATCTAAAATCTGGAAATCACCATATCAAGATGAAGGAGGTTGACATTCCTAAAACAGGCTTTCGGATTTATGAAGGACATTGTGAGTTCCTTGAAATGTCATTTGGGTTGTCTAATGGCTCCTCTATCTTCTAGTCTCTTATGAACGAGAAATTCAAACCTTTTTTAAGGAAGTTTGTGCTAGTTTTCTTTGATAACATCCATATTTATGGATTACCCCACTGCTATTTTTGCTACGCCACACTACAGTATTCTGTATCGGTTGTAGAGGCTGCTATTGCGGGCCAATTAAAAGAAATCACAACACAATCGCATCACTATAATGAAGGAATTCTAAAATCGCATATTTAATCTATTTTTGGTGTCCTAATGTTCATATTATAATGGACTATGACCCCTTTCTTTTAACTAGGAACCCTATCTCTCTCGCGCTCTCTCTCTCCATCACATTCTCAATTTCTCTTTCATTGCAGAAAGCCAAAAACTCTCAACTTCGGATGACCCACTCCTTTCGATTTTCTGCTGACCCAACGCCGGTATTTAGATCCTTTCAACAACGGTATCTAGAAGACTTCAATTAGACTACAACTGCAGTTTGAAACTATCAACCAATTGTCAATGTTCACATACTTACAATTTTGTCCACATCATCCTTATTGGCCTATCCTGATAGACATTAACTTGATGTTAAGAAAAAGAGTTAAGAGTAACAATTATTCACATACACGGGTATTATATATCATGTCCCAACCAATATGACAGACTAACATAGTAAAACCTACATTCTCAGTAAATAGAGTGTTAGCACAAGATATACGGCCTGAGGATGATAATGGGTATTTGCCAAGAACACTCAGTAGGCCTGAAACTCCACCCTCACAGCATTTACACTGGTCATAACAGAAGATATAAGAAGACAACACAAGGAATATAAACACCGATAATCCAGCATTTGGATGTAGATGCTATGAAGTGGTTCTGCAACACAGATAGATCAATATAGATTCATCCACGAATCCAATATAGAGAAGGTCCCCTTAAATTGTCTTCGAATCAGAGAGAAAAGAGAGAGTCTGTCATTTCTGAGCAAGTAGAGAATCTGATTGTATTGATGCACATTTTCAAAGTGGAACTAAAATTATATAGAGATTACAAACAGAAGCTTAACAGAGAAGCTTTTGGAACTACCTATTCTGAAGTCAGTTACAAAGTGAAACAAAACAAAGTCTAACAAACTCTAAACAGAATCTAACAGACTCAGCTAACAAAACAACTCACATCGATTTTGTAACACTTTCTTTATTACACCCTACCCCCCAAACTCAAGGAGGCTCGATCAATTGCAAATGGTCAAGAGACTTGGCAACCTAAAGCTGAGAGGGAATATATCTGACTACAAGAGACTTGGCAAGAAGCCAAGAACCTTAGCTTGAACAAAAAAAAGTCCAGTTCCATATGCTTTGTCCTGGAGTGTAGCACTGGATTATGAGATAACCATAATGTGCTAAGATTGTCACAGTATATTACTGGTATCTGAACAGGAATCTTGAGCGCATGAAGTGAAGTCTGCACCCATTGTATTTCAGAGGCAGTATTGGCAAGACTTATGTACTCAGCCTCTGTGCTGGATGTAGCCACTAATGGCTGCTTCTTTGACCACCATGAAATGACATTAGAGCCTAGAAATAAACAGGAACCAGAGATGGAAAGATGATCATCCAGATCAGTGGCCCAGTC
The DNA here is from genome assembly GCA_032173675.1 of Gastrolobium villosum. Taxonomy (NCBI): domain Eukaryota; kingdom Viridiplantae; phylum Streptophyta; class Magnoliopsida; order Fabales; family Fabaceae; genus Gastrolobium; species Gastrolobium villosum. Next base: position 29,649 of record JAVKPL010011227.1, read on the forward strand.
AGTATCACAACAGGCCACTAATGAGAATGGTAGATCAGGTGAGGCAGTATTCAGAAGTAACCCATATGATAAAGTAACCTTAGGGTATCTTAAAATCCTTTTGACAGCTCTTCCAACGGCTGAGCTAAAAATCGATGAACTTTATTGACACCAAAAGCAATTTCAGGTTTGGTAAGGGTAGCATATTGCAAGGCACCCGCTACAGATATATACAATTGAGGATACAGCATATAGTTGGCTACAAACTTGGTGAGCTTACATCCAAACTTTCCTTTGCTTTCATTGCCGAGTCGAAGTAACGATGGATTCTATCCCAAGCAATATGTGATTGTCTTGTGCCAAGGATCTTATTGATCATTTCCTCTGACATGGTCAATTGTAACCAAGTAGAGTTTTATCAACTCTCTCCCATTCTGTGAAAGCTGGATTTATCGTTCTAGCACTTCAATCTTCTTCTGAGACGAATTTCAGTGGTATTTTAGGGTTCACCAAGAAGTGTTCAAGTTGATGAGCAATAATTGGAGGTTCTATTATCTACTTCCATAGAAGAAAATTGTTGCGGTTAAGCTTGACAAAAAAGTGAGTATTGAACAGAGATGGAGATTTGGGATCTTTGGAAGAGGGTAAGTTGAATCATTTGAATTAGCTGAAGCGGAAGCCATATTTGCACAAAACTATGATAGATCAGGGCCCTAGAGAAGGCTCTGATAACATCGAAGAGAGAAAGAGAGGAGAGTGTGTGTCATTAAAGTGGAAATAAAATTATATGAAGATTAAAAGCTGAAGGATCTTTGGAAGAGGGTAAGTTGAATCATTTGAATTAGCTGAAGCGGAAGCCATATTTGCACAAAACTATGATAGATCAGGGCCCTAGAGAAGGCTCTGATAACATCAAAGAGAGAAAGAGAGGAGAGTGTGTGTCATTAAAGTGGAAATAAAATTATATGGAGATTAAAAGCTGAAGCTTAACAGAGAAGCTTCTGGAACTACCTATTCTGAAGTCAGTTACAAAGTGAAACAAAGTCTTAACAAATTCTAAACAGAACCTAACAGACTGAGCTAACATTCAGCTAACAGAACAACTCACATCTATTTTGTAACACTTACTCTATTATCACACAACAGAAAGAACATTTAAATACATAAAGAAAACACTTCTAACTTAAATAAAACAGGTAAAACAGAAAACTTAACCAGCAAGCAAATATGAAACAATGATAAAAGTGGTACAACATACCAAAGGCATATCAAAAGCTGTAAAGCCTCCAACTGGACTTTTAGCAACGAAGACCATACGTATATTTGACAAATAGATAATTCCCTTTGTTTTGAGATGACCCCCATGATTTCTGACAATATAAAACAAATATTAATAACAAAATGACGATTATATCCAAAATATTACATAATTGACTGAAACGAAAGAGGAACTGTACACTGACACCAGAATTTTAACTACTATATTTCCTTGAATGCTTCCACCTCAAAAATGCTACAAGCTCAGATGCACTCTGATACCAGTTCCATAACCAATATGGCTTAACAGGGTTTGGTAGAGAGAGAGAGAGAGAGAGAGAAATTATATCTATACTTACCCAGAATTGAATCAGTTATCAACAATAATAACTTGCAGCACAACAATCTCCAAAAACATAACTCATTTCAACTTCCCACATAAAGATTCTTCTTTTTAATGGGGGCTTCCAAAATACACCCTTGACTATAGCTGAGCAATCACCTCACTGACATTAGAACTTGCTTTTACCCACAACACAATTGAATCAGTTATTGACTAATAATAAAATCCCTGCAATCTTCTAATGTACTACACGTCATAACTAGCCACATAACTATCCAATCGTTTTGAAGTTTACCCTTGACTATATTTAAGCACCACCTCATCAACACAAGAACATGCCCCATGGAGAGACCCATTGTTCCCATAAACAAAGGATGGATCATGGATATTTCTTCTTAAAACCATATAGCATCTTATCTGGACGTGTTAGACCTCTGGATCACAGTATTTATGTTCTGTTTAGATATTAAAAAAAATGGAAGGAAAAAGAAATAGAACAATATTATGTTTTCACTCACTTCTACTGTTGGGAAAGAAAAGAAAACGGGAGAAAGTAATTAACACATGAGGTTGGAAAACTTAAGATTTTGTGCTATCGTAAGATTCCTCTTGATAAAAAAATTAACACGTGAAATTATTTTAAACTCGCTTTTTTTCTGAGTACAATTGAAATTTCAACATAAAAACTTGAAAGTCAAATCAATTCCTCAATCATTAGAATATTACGGTTCTTTATGTTTTATGAGTTGCATTATATTATGACTTATGAGGCTGGACATGTGATAGTAGTACTACAGTAGTACTTGATCTAGAATATTACTATAAAAAGAAATGTCAAGTTAGTATTTTATATCAATCTTAATTTCTTTACATTTCATTTTTCCCAATAATTTTAACATAACTAATCCATAACGACTCTGCTCCCGTAAGTATAGAACTTGGCTGAAGGGCGACTTCTATTTCTCACTCAGTTGATTGTGTAGCAAAGAAAATTTTCGGCAAATTTTGTTCAGTGGATTGATGTCTGATGATGGGCACAACTCACGAGAAGTATCATGTTCCCAAAACTCAGGGACTTGTGATAAACATGAAATATCAAATGATTGAGGCCTTTCAACTTCAATTCTTTCCTATTTAAAAAATTAAACAACTATCTCCAAAAAAAATAAAATAAACAACTGTTCCTATTGTTGCCTATTATTAAGCCAAATAGTATCATTTATCATCCATAAATGCACAACGCAGGCTAAAAAGCATCAATAAAACCAAATTTTCTTCTTCTTCTTTTTTTTTTTTTTTTGCAAATATCAATAGAATCCTAAAGAAAACCTTGAGAAAGTAATTAAGAAAAATAGATATACGAACCCAGCACCAGGAATCTTATCGACCTCGAATTCGACGCCATCTCTTGCCAACACAAACATCTCGTTCACGAAAGGAACGGGCATCCCGTTAGGGAACAGTTGAGGATTCAACGCCATCTCACGAATCGAAGAAACCCAAATTCCAATGACTCTGGAACAGGAATGTAAACTTTCAACCAAACGCGTAAACAGGTTTCTAGAACGACCCAGACCTGCAAACCGCACAAGCCCGTATTCTTTCTTGTTTCTACACCTTTCCTCACTTACCTCTCCGCGTCGGTTGTATTTTTTATTTTGTTTTACATAACATTTATTTATTCCTGTATTCCACTCCTTTAAACAACGTTTGATTTGATTTAATTAAATATAATCCATTCATTTTACATTTGGTTTAAATTCATTTTTATTTCTCTGTATTAATATTTTCATCATAAATTAAGAGTTTATTCTTTATCTTTTTAAAGAAGGACGGAAATAAAAATCCTAAGTTCCTAACAATCACAAACGTGTCACAATTTTAGTTTTTATTTTATTTTATTATTTTGTTATTATTGTAATTTTGTTACTAGACTAGTATTTGCATTTGTTTGAATAAGTCTTGACAGTTTTCATGAGCCTAGCAAAGTGGGTAGAGGTAGTTTTAGGTGGTTCCTATTTTCATGTATTATGACTTTCATGTGTAATTGTCTATTTAATTAGAGTTTTGACTAATAAAACATAATAGTTGAAAATATTAATTTGGCACTGTGTGCAAACAAGAGGTCAAGTTTCCTCAATAAAGCCAAGCAAGAGGTCAGGCTTCCTTAATAAAGCCAAGTTCTCATTTTTATTTATTGTGATCGTAACAATTTGTATCAAAGCTCAGGCATGGACAAACGTGTTCAGAAATTGGAAGACGCAGTCCAGTCTTTGTCGGAGCAATTGAAGGAGATGTTCACCTAATTCTCCAACAAATTGGACGTCTTTGTGGCAACAGGCCCAACACTCTCTCATCTGCTATTGGACTGGCAAAACTATATGAGAATCGCAATCAGAAGATGATCTTTTCTGCTCAGAATGTGCAACAAACCATAAAAGTCAGCCAGACCAAGGGTTCATCTTTATCCACTCCCACCAGTGGTGGTGCATCTTCCGGCAGCGGCGCCTCCTCCACCGATTCGACTCTCGTACGCTCTTTAACCTTGGACGAGATATCTGAGCGGCGACAAAGGGGCTATGCTTTCGCTGTGATGATGCATTCACTCCAGGCCATCGCTGCAAACAATTGTTCACCATCCAAGCAGTGACAAAAGAGAGCGAGAACGAGGCGATGATGGATGAAAGTAAAGGAGAAGCATATATTGAAGATGATTCAATAACTTGAAATTAATCTTACTCTCGGGGACAAGAGTAATTTTTAGGGGAAGATAATGTTACAATTTTAGTTTTTATTTTATTTTATTATTTTGTTATTATTGTTATTTAGTTACTAGACTAGTATTTGAATTTGTTTTAATAAGTCTTCGCAGTTTCCATGAGCCTAGAAAAGTGGGTAGAGGTAGTTTTAGGTGATTTCTATTTTCATGTATTATGGCTTTCATGTGTGGTTGTCTGTTTATATAGAGTTTTGATTAATAAAACGTCACAGTTGAAAATATTAGTTTGGCACTGTGCGCAAGCAAGAGGTCAGGTTTCCTCAATAAAATCAAGTAAGAGTTCAGGCTTCCTCAATAAAGCCAAGTTCCAATTTTTATTTATTGTGATTGTAACAAAACGCTTAACATAATAATTACATTATATTATAAAAAAATAATTCAAAAGTTGATTTGTTCAACTCGAAGGTTAATGATTTATCAAAGGGTTTGTTTTTTCTAAAGTTACTTTAGATAATTTTATCTAATGTTTATCAAAACGACGTCGTTTTGGGACAGAAGTCATGGTCTTTTTGTAATTTTAATTTATTGCATGGTTATAATAGTCTTTATCATTCAAATTTTTTAATTTGTCAACTCAAAAACGACGTTGTTTCGATGAACATTAGACAAAGTTGTCTAAAGTAATATCGGAAATTTTTTTTTCCTTTATCAAATATGTTAATTAATATATGAGAGCTGTGCAAGGTGGGTAAAAGTATATATTCGATTCTTTCCAATAATATTATAGGAAAAGATTCAAAATTAATCCTGAATTTGCTCCGAACACTCCGAATTACTGCATAAAAAATTTATGAAATTATCGAAAATAATATTAAAAAAAGGTTAATTATTTTAACCCGCTTAATACGAGATGAATTGAATTAACGGATTAACAAGTTATTCCAATGGATGATACCTGGATGATACCTATTTTGCCATCACTAAATAATTCATCTTCCAAACTTTTGAAATTTTAAGGCATAGCTAGAGATCGCGAGGGATGGGTGAAAGTGAGACTTGATCTTAGTTTCTTTTTTTTTTTTTTTGGTACATTGATCTTAATAAATTTTACCCGGTAAGTTCGACGACACATTCAGATAAGATGTGGATTTATTCTTGGCATTAGTTAGAGAATATTTAGTCAACTCATTAAATGTTTCCAATTCTGTAAAATGATCGAACAGCCCGTTTGATTGAAAAATTAATTAACCGGCCAAATGCGTCCATTTTAATCACTTAACTTTAAAAAATTAAATGACCAAAGAAATGGAGAACCAAACCTTTCTATATTTTTATATTTTTTTATGAGTTTAATATTTCCATTTTACTGTAAAAATAATTTATTTGTTGCATTCACATTTAAGTGAATAGAAATAGATCTCATTATAAAAAAAAAAGAAAAAAATATTAGTGTGGCTTATTAACTTTTATATGAGTACAATAGAGAATTTTTTTTTTTGAGTAAAAACAGAAATATTTTCTTCTTTTTATATTGGAAAAAACTATTCTCATGTTATATAAGATAAATTTTCTCTCCTACATACCCTTCGATAATCGTGTCACAATTTTCTTTTATTTTTTTTTGTTTTTTAGACTGTGGAGCCCATAAATTTATCTCTATGACATGAGATAACTATCTCCTTTAATATGAAATTAATAAAACTCTTTTATATTAACCAAACATTTGTAAGGTTGTAACTGCAAAGACCCATATACATGTTCCCACATATGAAATGTTATTATTTAACCTCTTATTAAAAAAAATTGTTTAAAAATATATGATATTGTTACGCGAAGAAACTTTGCACGTGTTAAATTTCATTCTACCAAGCTCAAAGACTTCGTTGCTTGAGAAGTGGGCTCGTGAGATGTTAGGAGAGCCCTAACAGAGAGAGGAAGAAGATAGGAACAGAGAGAGATGGAAGAAATGAGAACCTTCTGTTATTTTCAATAATCTGAAACTAACAACCCACATGTCTTTTAATATCCGATCTAACAAGAACTAATCACTTCAACTAACTATACAACTAACTCCATGTACAGTAACTAACTCCATGTACAGTAACTAACTAAACAACTAACTATTAACAAACTATTCAAGCTACAAAGTCTTGAAGTCTAATAGAGTGTTGTCTCACTCTATTAGATGTCCTTGTCCTTCGTGTAACAATACCCGCTCCTGCAGAAACAACCTTGTCCTCAAGGTTCAAGGTAGGATAACAGCTAACCAAGTGCTCTTTAGTTTCCCACGTAGAGTCTTCCGGAAGTGCATTTGTCCACTGCACTAAATATTCCCGTTGGAGAACTCCATTCATTGAGGCAGCCCGAACAGAAAGAATGGCCAAAGGGGTCTGCACCGGATTATTATCAACAGCTACATCTGGCAATGGCATGGGTTGAGCATCCAAACTTCCTCTAAATGGCTTCAAGAGAGAAACATGAAAAGTTGGATGAATTTGGCAAGTAGGTGGCAACTCCAAACGATAAGCCACACTACCAAACTTCTTTTCAATGGGATAAGGCCCAAAATAGCGTTTGGCAAGTTTATGATTAGCACGTCTCGCAACTGAAACTTGCCTATAAGGTTGCAATTTTACCCATACCAAATCTCCTACTTCAAAGGAACGCTCCTTCCTATGTCGGTCACTTTGTATCTTCATACGGTTCCTGGCTTGCTGTAAATGAGATTTTAAACGAACAAGAATCTCATCCCGTTGCACCAAAAGAGACTCTACTGCCTCCACTTTGATCAAGCCCCGAGGATAGTGTGGAATATGGACAGGGGGTTTACCAAAGACAGCTTCGAATGGACTCATTCCAATGCTTGAATGCACACTGGCATTATAATGGTATTGAGCCCAACCAAGCAATCCAGCCCAATTTTTAGGCTTCTCATGACAAAATGAACGAAGGTATTGCTCAAGATAGCGATTAGTTACCTCCGTTTGACCATCTGATTGTGGATGATAGGCCGTACTAGTGTGCAAGGAAGTACCACTCAATTTAAACAATTGAGACCAAAACTGGCTAACAAAAATCGGATCCCTATCTGTTACAATTGAGCGAGGAAATCCAGGAGTGTACACCACCAATTCACAAAACAACTGTGCTACTGAAATAGCTGTAAAGGAACGGGGTAGAGGCCCAAAATAAGAAAACTTGGAAAGCCGATCCACAATGACAACAATAGTAGTATACCCTTTTGAAGGAGGTAAGGCCACAATGAAATCCATAGTCAAATCTTCAAATATGCCTTCAGGAATAGCCAATGGTTGCAACAACCCACTTGGTTTAGAAGTCTCATACTTCACCTGTTGGCACACAAGACAATTTCTCACAAATTGCTTGACATCTTTCCTCATGGAACACCAATAAAAAGTAGCACTAAGCCTTAAGAAAGTGCGCAACACACCTGCATGTCCACCTACTGGAGTAGAATGTGCCTCATGAATTAATCTTGGAATCAAGGAAGAAGAAGGACTAAGCAGAAATCGGCTGTTGTAAAACAGAACCCCATCCTTCACTGTGATATGAGAACTCTCATTCGGCCTGCTCCTAAAATTCTCAGCCTGCTGCAGCAAGTAAGGATCCTCCACATTTTGCGTTTTAATCTCCTGCAAAATGTTAAAAACTGGTTCTGTAATCAAGGCATTCACCATGCCATCTTCATAAATCCTGGACAATGAATCTGCCACCACATTACTGCTACCAGCCTTGTATTCAATAGAGAAATCGTAACCAAGCAATTTACATAAGTATTTCTGTTGTTCTGTAGTCTGTATTGTCTGATTCATCAACTCCTTCAAGCTTTTATGATCGGTTTTAATCACAAAAGTTGACCCAAGCAAATACTGTCTCCACCTCTTAACAGCTGAAGTAATGGCATATAGCTCCCGCACATATGTAGAAGCTTTAGTCATTCGAAAATTTAGCTTCTTACTGAAGAAAGCTAATGGTTTTTCAAGCTGCAATAACATTGCCCCCACCCCACTGTTAGAAGCATCAGTCTCAATGACAAAAGGTAGATCGAAGTTCGGTAAGGTGAGGATTGGAGTGTAAGTCATAGCATCTTTTAACTTGTGAAAGGCCTGAGTAGCATCCTCTGTCCATTGGAAACTAACTGAAGACTTCAACAAAGCAGTTAAGGGGTTGGCTATCATGGCATAATTCTTCACGAAACGTCTATAATAACCAGTGAGGCCAAGGAATCCCCTCAATTGCTTTAAGTTCCGTGGTAAGGGCCAATCCACCATAGCCTGAATCTTCTTCATATCTGCATGCACCCCTTGATGAGACACTACATGACCCAAGTATTCAATAGAGGATACACCAAAAGAACATTTAGAAGCCTTCACAAAGAACTTATGCAGTTGTAAGCAATCAAGAGCAACTCCCAAATGCATAATGTGTTCTTCCAATGTCCTACTGAAGACCAAAATATCGTCAAAGAAAACGATAATAAATTTGCGCAAGTAAGGCCTAAACAGGTGATTCATCACAGCCTGAAAAGTGGCAGGGGCGTTTGTTAACCCAAACGGCATCACTAGGAACTCATAATGGCTTTCATGAGTCCTAAATGTTGTTTTTTGAATGTCTTGTGGTAAGACTCGGATTTGATGATAGCCAGCCCTAAGATCAAGTTTACTAAAGACAGTAGCTCCCCCCAATTCATCTAGAAGCTCATCAATAGTAGGAATTGGAAACCGATCCTTGATGGTAATGGCATTCAATGCCCTATAATCGATGCACATCCGCCACGTATTATCTTGCTTCCTTACCAAGAGAACAGGAGATGAAAAAGAGCTATGAGAGTGTTGTATAAAACCAGCCGACAACAGATCAGAAACTTGCCTCTCTATCTCCGATTTCTGATGATAAGCATATCTGTAAGGTCTAACAAAGACTGGTTTTGAACTTGCCTCCAAGTGAATAGCCTGATCTAAGCCCCGAAATGGAGGAAGCTCACTAGGAATCTGAAATATAGCTTGATATTGACATAGAATCGGCCAAAGTTCAGCAGGCACCTTGTCTTTAAGAGAAGATAACTCAGATTCCCTTGATAACTGACTCTGCAAGGCACAACAACGAGATGAGTCTGTTTCACAAACAATTTGGTTTGGAACAGACTTCCCAACCTGATGAGCACCCTTCAAAACCACCTTCTCACCATGCCAATGGAACTCCATGGAAGTTTCCACATAATCATGGGTAACCTTTCCCAACTGTTGTAACCACGGCATGCCCAAAATGATGCTAAGATCAACCAATTCCAGCACCCAAAAATCCAGTAAAAAAACATGACCTTGCAAACTAACATGAACACCAAGGCACTTCTTGTCAGTTATCAAAAAATCCCCATTTCCCATGAACACACGTAATTTCTTAGCACGCGTCATGGGTAAACATAAAACACCAGCCAACTCCTTCTGAATGAAGTTATGAGTACTTCCAGAATCAACCAACACAGCCACCTCACAATTCTCAATGACATAAGAAAACACTAGAGAAGGCGTACCTGAATGATCATCAAGTGTATGTAAGGCCCCATCCTGTGTTGCCTTGGAAAAATCCTCAGACTGCCACACAATCTCCTCTTCCTCATCAGCCACCCCTTCAAGAGAAGAGTGAAAATCTCCCACCATCAACAGCAATTTATTCTTACACCTATGTTGAGCCGTCCACTTTTCATCACACTAGTAACATATCCCCAATTCCCTCTTCTTGTGGAAATCAATATGAGAAAATTTCTTCATTGCTGGAGGAGCAGGTAATGCTAGCTTCGGTTTGGGAGGGCCCAATTGAGGTACCGGAAGAATAGAAGGAGTAAGTGAAGATGTTGGTGCATGAGTCACAGGGGTGACAACAGCTTCTGGTGTCGAAGAAGGAAACTTCGAAACGAACTTCTTACCAGAAGAAGAGAAAGAATTGCGCAACTCCATGTGATGGTCATCATAAGCTAAGGCGTACTGCATAGCTTGATGAAGACTCACGGGTGAACGAAGTTGAACAGCACCTCTGAGTTCCGATTACAAGCCAGAGATAAAGAAACTCATATATAAATCGTCATCAAGACCAGGTACTTGATTGATTAATACCTCAAATTGCTGAATATAGTCACGCAAGGCTGCTGTTTGGGTCAATTTCGACAACACCCCTTTGAGATTCGTGAAAGAAGAAGCTCCAAAACGCTCACGCAAAGCGCTTGTCAGATTTCCCCAAGAACGAATTAACCCACTACCGTACATCCACTGGTACCAAGCAGCCGCTGAACCATCCATGCGCAAACCAGCAACCGCTACCTTTAACTCCTCAGGAACTTGTTGAAGCACAAAGAATAACTCCGTTCGAAAGATCCAATTATTAGGATCCACACCAGAAAAAAGAGGAATTTCTAACCGAATCGCCTTAGTTAGGTTTCTAGGATCCAGATCTACTCGAGGTTGGGGATCTCGACGAACACGTTCTTCTCTTCCCATCATCGCATCGTGCAATTGTTGAAGTTGAGTCGTCAACGAAGCAAACTGAGCCTGGCTCTCTACGCGATTTTCAACAAAACGTTGATCTACGCGATTCTGGAAAGCAAGATTCTCTTCTTTGTTACGATCAACCCGTAACTGCAGCGAGGAAAATTCATCCGCCAATTCCTGGAGACGCATCGCGAGTTCTTGGAATGAAAGCACCAATTGTTAGGAGAGCCCTAACCGAGAGAGGAAGAAGATAGGAACAGAGAGAGATGGAAGAAATGAGAACCTTCTGTTATTTTCAATAATCCGAAACTAACAACCCACATGTCTTTTAATATCCGATCTAACAAGAACTAATCACTTCAACTAACTATACAACTAACTCCATGTACAGTAACTAACTAAACAACTAGCTATTAACAAACAATCAAGCTACAAAGTCTTGAAGTCTAATAGAGTGTTGTCTCACTCTATTAGAAGTCCTTGTCCTTCGTGTAACATGAGAACTAGCAGAAGTTGTTGTTTGTTGTTGTACGTAGAGAAGTTGGCTATGCAGGGAGCGCATGCATATTCACACGCAGGGGCGGAACCAGCAGGGGGCTAGGGTGGGCCCTGCCCCCCTCTAAAATTGTAAAAAATTGTGATGATGAAATTACTGTGTTGTACATATTTTCTCCTTCAGTTCCGCATGCTTCTGTCCACAATCTTTTCATCCTCTCTCTCCTCTTCGTGTTTCATCCATCACCAACCTCCTTCTCCAGCCTTTCCGTAAGTGAAGTGATATTAATTTATGTAATAGATTTCTTTCGATTTTTTGTATATTAAGTTTGTTTTGTTTTTCAAGTATTTTTATTTATGATATAGTATTTTTTATTTTCGCCCCCTCTTATTAAAATTCCTGTCTCCGCCACTGTTCACACGTGTATATAATGATAGCTTGTAATCTTCTTAATCGTTGAATAAGAATTTCGTTAATTCTTTAAAGGGTGTTTGGTAGGCGACTTTTGCAAGAATGCATGGGAAAGCTCAGAGGGAGAAATAGTTATACCACGTTTGGTATGCGAGATCCCTCAATTTTCCTGGGCTACACTTCATTCCGGGAAACTGGTTTGAGTGTTAGATTTCGTTGAAGTTGCGATGGAAGATTGCCAATTAAAACATGGAATTGTTGGCTTCCCCGGGAAAAGGAAACTGAAGCGAGAATTGTTAATTTTTTTTTTCTTTGTAAATCCGCTTGTGCTCAGTGGCGTAGCCACTTGGTCTCCAGTTGGGGCCTTGGCCCCTGCTATCTTTTTTAAAAAAATTATTATTATATACATTTATATAATTAATTATTATTTGGCCCTTCTAAAATTAAAATCTGGCCCCACCTATGCTCTTTGTCTCTCAGCTAATAGCCTAATACGTTCTCAGTAGAATTGGAAACCTCAACGGTGTCTTCGTGTCTGCTCGCATTTCTCTCAAAGTTAGAAACCCCAATGATATTTGCTCTTAAATTGGTGCTTTTTTATTCTGAAACTTTTCTAATTTTTTTTGTGATTGATTTTATTTTGTGAAGATATACTTTGAGTGTTTTGTTCTTTAGTATTTCCTTAAATATTTGAATCTGAATCATCTTTATATAAACTCTCTTGACAAATTATGAAGTTATGCAGCATCTCTATGGCTTTTTTTCATAGCGACAAAGCCTATTACATTTCACGTCGTTGCTCTTTAAAACAAAATGTTATTTTTTCTTTCTCACAATAACTATTTTATAAATAATTAAGAAATTGCAAGCAATTACTTAATACTTATACGATACATCCTGCAATTGTATAAATTAATTCATGATAACTTAGTGACTTATAACACCTTTATTTTAATATCAAGCAAAAGTAAAAAATATAAATTGTAAAGATATATGCAACTTAGTATTGGTTTATGATTCTCAAAGACCAGTGTAGCTGTATGGGGGTTCCTTATATATGAAATAAATAAATAATAACTTTCATTTCAAACATACCCAAATGAATCCCACTAAAAAAACCATGTCAAACACTCTTAATTGTTTTTGGTGACTTTTTGTATAGATTAATGTAAAGCTGCTAAATTCTTTATTTTAGAATTGATTTTTTTAAAAACACCTCGATCTACATACATTATTTAGATTCGTATTTTTTTTGATAAATCTTAAGCTATTTTTTTTCTTGGGCTTTAATTGTTCTACACTTTCTCTTCTACAAATAGTAATTCAAATTCAAAGAGTAGGTCTGGTTCAACTAAAATTGTTTGGGTTGATTCTGGTGCAGTGTTGACATTATTTAGTAAATAATTTAGATAAGCATGTTAGAATTCATGGTAACTTTTTTCCTAATAAATTTGTGTAATTACGATAAATATTTTGATAATTTGATGTGTTAAATTTTTTAGCCCCAGCTAAATCAAAATCTTGGTTCCGCCACTGCTTGTGCTGTCTTTGTGTGTATTAGTTGACTGCGTTACAAAATGGACTCTCCCACGGCTAAGCAGCTTCCATTCCACGGATGGCTTATTCCTCAGGGGGCTTTTGTTCTTGATTATGTGATTTTCTATTTTTCACTAAAAAAAAATTCTCTTTATTAGTATGATTGTTTATCTATTAGTGTGATATTTTTTTTTTTTTGTAGATTTTATAAGTCTAATATTATAATTGAAGTAATCAAACTCTATTTTTTAAAGTTTCTTATTTTGAAATAAAAGGGAATTTGATCTTAAATCTCTGTGTAACATTGTTACAAATTTATTTGAAAGTATTGTAAAACTTTTTTTTTATCATTTGATTACACTGAAATATTACCGGTGAAAAAACATTATATATGTTCAAGTTTCACATGCTCTTTTAATAGGTATCAAAATTCAAGGGAGAGAAGAGTCTCTTTGTGAAATTTTCTTTATGCTGCTCGTGTTTCGAAAGCTTATTTTCATATTTTATAATGAAATATCTATGGTAATGGTTTCCGTGCTTCAATTCCTGTGCCTTAGATGGCTATTTTTTATTTTTATTTTAAACTAGTATCTTTTTGTGTGTTCATCGATCATGTTATAGATTTCTAAGGTTTTAATGGTGACAGAGACCAATTTATTATAAGGGAGGTGAAAATGGCTTTGTTGTAACAACTATATAACCTCTTTTGATTATGTGAATAGTAGTGTTTATTTTTCTTTGTTAGACGGATGATGATGTAGCTACACAGTGATTACTTGGAGGAGTACTCCCATAGTACTTACTCCTTTACTTACAGTACAAAAGAGTACGATTCATGTGGCATTAACCATAAATGAGTGAGTAGAATAAGGTCCATTTTGTTATTATCATATTTTTTCAAATTTAGTATGTGATGTACTTAGTACTGACTACTGCAAGAGAAATGACAAACGTCTATGCCTTGGATTGAGTGTATGTGTATTGGGTTGTTGGTGTATATTCTATTTTGTTTATTATATTTTCTATTTCGCTTTTCTACGTTATGGATTGTTGGAGTAATGTGAATTCAATTTGACCTTGTTATGTTAGATTGTGGCAATGAATAAGGGAATGGCGTTCGGTGTCATTGTTATTCTCATTTGTCATTTGCAATCTTTGAATAAGTTGCGTATGGTATTATTGAGAATGTACGGTTTGTTATTATCCGATATTGAAAAAAAAGAGGAGTACAAGGAGGCGGGTGACATATGATTTTTGCAGTAGGGCTTCGACAAGGGAAATTAATATGCATAGAATAGTGTATGTTACTGACATAGCTTGTATTGAGAATACAAGGATGGATAGGAGAAGTTTTCATACATTGTGTGAATTACTTAAAACTGTTGGGATGCTTGAACCGTTGAAGCACATGGATGTAGAAGAGTTGGTTGCAATATTTCTTCACATCTTGGCTCATGATGTGAAGAATCAGATCATTAAAAGACAGTTTATGAGGTCTGGTGAAACAATTAGCAGACAGTTCACGAAGGTTTTGGTGGCTGTGTTAAGATGTCATAAGGTGCTATTCAAACGCCTTGAACCCGTACTTGAAAACTCAACCGATGACAAGTGGAAATGGTTCAAGGTATTGTCCTTGAACTTACCTTATCATGTGGTTTAAATTTAATAATTAGTTGTTCACATTATACTCATTTGTGTTTTATGGTATTTATTTTTGCCATTGCAGAATTGTTTAGGAGCTCTTGATGGGACACATATCAAGGTCAATCCCTTATTAGCGGATAAGCCTAAATATCGGACTAGGAAGGGTGAGATAGCCACAAACGTGTTGGGTGTTTGTTCACAAGATTGCCAATTTATATATGTTTTGCCTGGATGGGAGGGTTCAGCTGCAGATTCCAAGGTTCTCAGGGATGCTATATCTCGTCCGAATGGTTTAAAGGTGCCAAAAGGTAATTCAACAACTATGTACAGTTAAGATTATTCATCATTTTGCTTTTAATTGTAGTGCTCTCTCAGTGTGTAATTTATTGCAAACTTTTGAACTGTAGGTTTTTATTATTTATGTGATGCTGGTTATATGAATGGGGAAGGAATCCTTGCACCTTACAGAGGGCAAAAATATCATCTTAGTGAGTGGAGACATGGGGCACAACCAACGACACCGCGCGAATTTTTTAACACGAAACACTCAAGTGCAAGGAATGTCATAGAACGGTGTTTTGGTATGTTGAAGGGCCATTGGGCCATTGTAAGGTCCAAATCTTTTTATCCGGTAAAAACACAATGGCTGATAATAATAGCTTGTTGCTTACTTCACAATCATATCAGAAGGGAAATGCCAATTGACCCTTTAGACAATAATAGCATGGACATGGCTGAAGGCGGCGATAACTTCCAAGGACATGAAATAATAACTCACGTCGAGTCATCTAACGCGTGGACACAAAGTAGGGAACAAATGGCTCAGCAAATGTTTGATTCGTGGAGAAATTGTGCTTGATTTGCTTGCGGGTGTTATCCTGCTTAGACTGCTTTTAAGAACTCTATGCTTTATATGTTTGAAATATATAAAACTTGTTTGATTGTACGGATATTTAAATCTTCTATGCAAGGTCATTTGCTTAACTTATGCCATTAGTGCTAATGTGTTCATGTATGTATTTAGCACATCAGTCTGGTTATTTTGAGATTACAACTGCTACCATAGCATATACATTTTTTATATTTCATGCAGATGGCTGAAGACAATACTCAAACCAAAAAGCGAATCAATCATACTTGGACAACCGAGGAGGATAGAGTCCTGGTTGAGTGTCTCATTGAGGCTGGTTTATCATGGAAAGGTGACAACGGATTCAAAGCTGGCCTTCCTAATCACATTGAGAAGTTGATGCGTACTAAGATACCTGACTGTACCCTTAAAGCTAATCCACGTATTACATCTAGAATCAAACTACTGAAGAAACACTACAATGCAATATGTGAAATGATCTCCCCCATAGGGGGAAGTGGCTTTGGATGGAATGATAAACATAAAATGATCGATGTTGAAAAAAGATATTTACATGGAGTGGTGCAAGGTAAAAAATACTTGTCCATATCATGTCATACTTCTGTAACGACAATTTAACACATTTTGTCACCCATTTTAACCACATGTGTTAATTTTTTCAGACACACCCTAATGCGAAGGGCCTATACAAAAAACCATTCCCACATTTTGATCAGTTGGGCCCATTCTTTGGCAAAGATGTTGCCACTGGAGAAACTGCTGAAGATGCAGATGAGGCCGTTGAAGTGCTGGACAGAGATGCAGCAGTGAATGTTGAAAGTGGAAACACATTCGATAACTTATATGAGCTTTTCAGGGACAACACGGATATGCCGAATTGGGAGGTACCGATGAATGAGACTGCCACACAATTCGTCCCACCTATGCCACAATCTCCAGTTTCTGTTGCAAAAAGGGGTAAAAAGAGAGCAAGGAGTGAGGACGCTTTGGCTAGTGAGTTTGGGGTAGCCATTAAAGATCTTGGTCAAGACTATAAAAGCACAAATGACAAGATTGACAGGTTGATTGATTGTTTTGAAAAGCAATTTGAGGGGAGCACCAAAAACATACCTATGCTTGAAGAGTTAAAAAAATTTGATCAACTTAGTACTGAACAGAGATATCATGTTGCAATGATAATCGATAAGAATCCCCTCATAATGGACATCTTCTTGCATGGAGGGGAAGACGACAAAAACTTTGTTGTCGCGTCTTGTTTGAAGAACTGTTAGTTCGGCATTATGTCACATTTTTTGGAAAAACCATGGATGTATATAGGGCTCTGTGGTGTTTTTATTGTGTTGTACAGGACTGCACATGCTTTGATAGCATATATCCTGATTCTATTTTGGCAGCCAGACATTTAGGTTGGAGTATTTTTTTTGCAACCTAGTCAGGAGGACATTTGTGTTAGCACTTGGACTATTTTGGATATGGTACATCTTATACAATAGATATCATGTATATGCTGTCAACCAAAGAGTTAATATTTCTAAAAAGGTATATTTCATATGTTGTTCTTTTATATTTGAAAGTTAAGTTCTGTACATATCCAAGATGATTTTTAAGTTGATGGTACATAAAAGAATACTTTGAAGATTACAACTAACCTGTGACCTCCAGCTATCCATGTTTAGTACATATTTATTGATGTTACTGTTGGAATTAATAATAAGATTAATATGCAATGATCCATTGGTTATGAATAAGAATTGGGTTAATTAAGAAAAAGAGAAAAGGGAAGATGAAGAGTTGTGTGGGTTATTTAACAAGTCCCACATTGGACAATTGGTAGAAAGTGGGAGAGTATATAAACTCCCACCTCCATCTCTTTAATTGGCCCTTGGGTCACTACATATTTTATGTAGGGGGAGGAGATAGTGGGCTTTGGTTCACCACCACACACGCGCGCGCCGCCGCTGCCGTCCGTCCGGCTCGGCTCGGCTCGGTTCGGTTCGGTTGTGTGAATTAAAAATAATTTTTTATTAAATTATTTTTATTTTTTGGTCCAAACGTTGCTTCCCTCCAAAATTCGAACCCACCCGCCAGTTTTTGAACCGAACCGGTTAAAGGAAGTGTCTGCTCGCCGAACCGGTCACCGGTTGTATCTGTTCGTCGGATTCAATCCTCTCCTGCATACATTCTTCTGTCTAATTCTGTATTTGGACTACAAGTAAGTTTGTTCTTATTTTTATTATTGCACAGTGATAACTCTGATCATCTACCCCTTCTGTCAAATACATGGGTTCAAGGCTATAGTGATTTGATATCACCCTCTGTCTTCAATAACAATCTTAAGACAATTTTCGGTGTTTTGAACCTGTGATCAGTATATTTTATTTTTCGTTATATATACTCTGTGTGACGAATTAATCTGTGTGATTAATCTCGGATTCTGTTTGTGTAACAGAAATGGCTAGTGTAAGTACAAACAATGCCAATGTTAATGCCTCTGTTCCAATGCATGCTGATAAGCCTGAAAAACTGAATGGAACAAACTTCAAACGCTGGCAACAGAAGATGTTGTTCTATTTGACAACACTGAGTCTGGACCGTTTCCTCAAGGAAGATGCTCCCACACTGAATGAGGGAGAACAATCTGACAAGGAAAAGGTTGCTGTCATTGATGCTTTTAAGCATTCTGATTTCCTTTGCAGGAACTATATTCTCAATGCTCTAGACAACTCATTGTATAATGTGTACTGTACCTTGAAGACCAGTAAGGAACTATGGGAAAGTCTGGACAAGAAGTATAAAACTGAGGATGCTTCCTTGAAGAAATTCATAGTTGGCAGATTCTTAGACTTCAAGATGCAAGACTCCAAATCTGTTGTGAGTCAAGTTGAGGAACTTCAAGTGATTGTGCATGAAATTCATGCATAAGGAATGTCTCTTAGTGAGTCCTTCCAAGTTGCTGCCTTCATAGAGAAATTACCAAACTCTTGGAGGGACTTCAAGAATTATCTGAAGCATAAGCGCAAGGAATTGTCACTTGAAGATCTGGTTACCAGATTGAGAATAGAAGAAGACAATAAGATGTCTGACAAGAGGAATGGCAACAACCCTATGATCTCCAAGGCTAATGTAGTTGAAGAGGGATCTAAGTCAAAGAAGAGGAAATATTCTGAAGATGGAAATGCTAAGCAAGGAAAGGGAAATAAGTTCAAAGGCAACTGTTTCAATTGTGGAAATCCTGGCCACCGTGCAAGGGATTGTAAGAAGGAACAAAAGAAAGATCAGAGGAAGCCACAAAAGTTCAATAAGAAGAAGAAGAGCACTCAAGCCAATATGATTGATATTGCTGATCAGGTTGAAGAATTGAATCTGGCAGCAGTGGTGATGGAATGCAATCCTATTGGAGACACCAAGGGGTGGGTGGACACTGGGGCCACCAGACATGTCTGCTCAAACAAGAGGATGTTCTCCTCCTATACTCCTACTGATAATGGTGAGAAACTCTATATGGGTAACTCATCTACTTCAAAAGTTGAAGGTGTGGGAAAAGTGGCTTTGAAGATGACATCTGGCAAGATAGTGACACTAAATGATGTGCTCCATGTGCCTGATATTCGCAAAAACTTAGTCTCTGGATCTCTGTTAAGCAAGAATGGCTTTAAACTTGTATTTGTTTCCGATAAGTTTGTACTTAGTAAGAATGATGTGTATGTAGGAAAGGGCTACCTTAGTGAGGGCCTTTTCAAACTGAATGCGATGACTGTAAACAATTCCGATATTAATAATAATACTTCTACTTCTGTTTACTTGCTAGAGTCTTTTTAATTTATGGCATAATAGATTAGGACATGTTAATTTAAGGTCAATTAAGACTTTAATTCATTTAGATTTATTACCTAAATTTGAATGTTTAAATGATAAGTGCCAAGTATGTGTTGAATCAAAATTTTCGAAATTACCTTTTAAATCAGTTGAAAGATCAACCGAATTATTAGATTTAATACATACTGATATATGTGACATGAAATCTACTCCGTCTAGGGGTAATAAGAAATACTTTATCACATTTATTGATGATTGCAGTAGATATTGTTATGTATACTTACTTAATAGTAAAGATGAAGCAATTATTGCTTTTAAGCAATATAAAAGTGAAGTTGAGAATCAACTCAACAAGAAAATTAAAATGGTAAGGAGCGATCGTGGGGGAGAATTTGATGGCCCCTTCGAGGAACTCTGTATAGAGTCTGGTATTATACACCAGACAACAGCTCCTTATTCACCGCAATCAAATGGGATTGCAGCAAGGAAAAATCGGACATTAAAAGAGATGATGAATGCCATGTTGATTACGTCCGGTTTACCACAGAATTTGTGGGGGGAAGCCATGTTGACGGCTAGCTATATAATTAATAGAATGCCCCACAAAAAGACAAAAAACATACCATATGACATATGGAAAGGTAAGAAGCCATCCCTGAAATACTTTAGAGTGTGGGGGTGCTTGGCTAAGGTTGCGGTTCCTAAACCTAAAAGGTTGAAAATCGGACCTAAAACCGTGGATTGTGTATTCATCGGTTATGCACTTAATAGTAGTGCTTATCGGTTTCTAGTGTATAAATCAAATGTATCAGATATACATGCTAATACGGTTATTGAGTCAAGGGAAGTTACTTTCTTTGAAGATATATTTCCATATAAGAAAATACATGAATCCAGTGGCAATAATGATGATAAGATATCAAGTGATAACAATGATGATCAGGTTGTTATACCTCGAGATGCTACAACTAATACTGATCCTGTAGAGGATATAGAAGATGAACCTAGACGTAGCAAGAGGCAAAGGACAGCCACATCCTTTGGACCTGATTTTATGACATATTTATTAGAAAATAAGCCTCGGACTTATAAGGAAGCTATAATGTCTCCAGAAGGACCATTCTGGGAAGAGGCTATCAATAGTGAGATATAGTCTATTTTGTCCAACCACACTTGGGAATTGGTAAATCCTCCTCCTGGCAACAAGCCTTTAGGGAGTAAGTGGGTGTTCAAAAGAAAAATGAAAGAGAATGACACTATTGATAAATATAAAGCAAAGCTTGTGGTAAAAGGCTACAGGCAACGTGAAGGTCTCGATTATTTCGATACTTATTCTCCTGTTTCACGGATCACATCCATTAGGATGTTGATCGCAGTAGCTGCTTTGAATGGACTAGAAGTACATCAAATGGATGTTAAAACAACATTCTTAAACGGCGACCTGGAAGAAGAGATATATTTAGAACAACCTGAAGGTTTTGTTGTTCCAGGACAAGAACGGAAAGTTTGTCGCTTAATAAAATCCCTTTACGGGTTAAAGCAAGCTCCAAAGCAATGGCATGCGAAATTTGATAATATTATGTTATCAAATGGATTTCGAATTAATGAATGTGACAAATGTGTCTATGTTCGAAATACAGGAAAAGGGTTTGCAATTGTCTGTCTTTATGTAGACGACATGTTGATTATGGGTAGTAATTGTCAAATGATCAATGCTACTAAACAATTACTGAAAAGTAAATTTGATATGAAAGATATGGGGATAGCAGATGTTATCCTAGGTATTAAAATCCATAGAACATCTGCAGGGTTGGCCTTCACAGGCTCACTATATATCTAAGGTTCTTGAGAAATTCGAAAGTTTGAATATAACCCTTGTGAGGAACCTTGTAGATTGTAATCTTAGTTTATTAAAGAACACTAGTAAAGCTACAGCACAAAAGTTATATGCACAAGTGCTGGGTAGCCTGATGTATGTTATGAACTGCACTAGACCTGATATTGCTTATGCAGTAAGTCTGCTAAGTGA
Organism: Gastrolobium villosum; assembly: GCA_032173675.1. Taxonomy (NCBI): domain Eukaryota; kingdom Viridiplantae; phylum Streptophyta; class Magnoliopsida; order Fabales; family Fabaceae; genus Gastrolobium; species Gastrolobium villosum. Next base: position 51,256 of record JAVKPL010011227.1, read on the forward strand.
CTTTACTAGTAATCTAAATGAAAATCATCGGAAAGCTATGGTAAGAGTTTTGGGGTACTTGAAGTATACTCAAAATTATGCTTTGCATTACGAGAAATACCCCGCAGTTATAGAGGGGTATTGTGATGCAAACTGGATCACCGGCTCTAATGACACTAGATCCACAAGTGGATATGTGTTTACCCTTGGTGGAGGTGCTGTGTCTTGGAAATCGTCCAAACAGACTTGCATCGTAAGGTCAACCATGGAAGCAGAATTCATTGCTTTAGATAAGGCTGGTGATCCACAAGTGGATATGTGTTTACCCTTGGTGGAGGTGCTGTGTCTTGGAAATTCCAAACAGATATCGTAAGGTCAACCATGGAAGCAGAATTCATTGCTTAAGATAATGATGGTGAAGAAGACGAATGGCTTCGTAACTTTATTGAGGATGTTCCTAATTTGCCAAAATCGGTACCATCTGTATGCATACATTGTGATAGCCAAGCCGCTATTGGAAGGGCCAAGAACGTTATGTATAACAGTACTCTCGAACGAAATCATTACAATTGATTATGTTAAGTCTAAAGAGAACATAGCGGATTCGTTAACCAAAGGGATTCCTAGAGAGTTGGTTGAATATTTGTCGAAAGGAATGGGTTTAAGGCCTATCAATTGTTGAGCATTGCGGTAACTCTACCTAGAAGAGTGGAGATCCCATGAACTAGGTTCAAAAAGACAACTAAGTGATGTTCGACTGTCCAAACACTGTGGAGTTTTTAAACTCATACTCATTCCTAGACAAGACATTGTATTTATGAGGGTAAGCACTTAGGCTTTTAATGATTTCTTAATCTGTTGTGTTCAGAAGATGTATAGTGAGTTACATCACAAGAAATCACCTATGTGAGTGTGAAGTGAGGGCCGCTTCTATGAGAATTTTTCAAAGGCCGATTCTCTACACACTCGCAGAACCAGGTAAGTGTCCCACGGCCAAAATGGGCGCAACAAAGGACCAACAATGCTAGAGAAGCAATTGTGTGACTCCTATTGTCTAGATATACACTAAAGGTTGACGGTTCAAGTCGCCCTAGACCACCGATTGACCGAGTATATCTGATAGGTTTTCACTAGAGAAGGTTCAAAGGTAACTCCACCTATCTCGATGCAGTCGTTTCTCGTTGAGGAATTTACACTTTGCATTTATACTCTTATGCATTTTGTCACGATGATTTGACTTCTTATCCATGTGGGGGATTGTTGGAATTAATAATAAGATTAATATACAATGATCCATTGGTTATGAATAAGAAGTGGGTTAATTAAGAAAAAGAGAAAAGGGAAGATGAAGAGTTGTGTGGGTTGTTTAACAAGTCCCACATTGGACAATTGGTAGAAAGTGGGAGAGTATATAAACTCCCATCTCCATCTCTTTAATTGGCCCTTGGGTCACTACATATTTTATGTAGGGGGAGGAGATAGGTGGGCTTTGGTTCGCCGCCGCCGCCGTCCGTCCGGCTCGGCTCGGCTCGGTTCGGTTCGGTTGTGTGTATTAAAAATAATTTTTTATTAAATTATTTTTATTTTTTGGTCCAAACGTTGCTTCCCTCCAAAATTCGAACCCACCCGCCGGTTTTTGAACCGAACCGATTCTTCCTTTTCGTGAACCGGTTAAAGGAAGTGTCTGCTCGCTGAACCGGTCACCGGTTGTGCCTGTTCGTCGGAACGGTCACCGGTCACACCCGTTTGCCGCCGTCAGACACGGCGGTTCGCCACCGGTGACTATTCATTGTGACCGGTCAGTGTCTATAAATAGACACTGACACATTCAGAAATCTATCCGATTTTTTCTGCACTTAAACTTTGCCGGAATTTTTGTTCTTCCGGTATTGCATACTGTTGTTCATCCTCCGGTGTGAATTCTTATGGCATACTGTTGTGTTCATTTGGGCTGTTGAGTAGTGCCACCATTCTTCAGACGGAATCCGTTCTATCCTGGGAGACAAGTGTCCATCAACCTTAGGCATCATTGAGGGGGAAAATTGTCTTAAGGAGACACGTTCTGTGGGCTCGGATTCAATCCTCTCCTGCATACATTCTTCTGTCTAATTCTGTATTCGGACTATAAGTAAGTCTGTTCTTATTTTTATTATTGCACAGTGATAACTCTGATCATCTACCCCTTCTGTCAAATACATGGGTTCAAGGCTATAGTGATTTGATATCACCCTCTGTCTTCAATAACAGTTATGTGCTGTCATGGATGATCCTTACACATGTGGTCAATTATAGACCATTATTCAAACATAGTTGTCACTTCTTATGATAAGGCTACATACATTTTTTGTCAATCATATTGATTATCATCATTTTTCCTCTCATATGTAGATGCAAACTTTGTTGTTTTGCCACTGAAAGTGATTATAGAAGATAAGCCATCAAATGGAGAGCCACTCTCATCGATGGGCATTGTTTGGTATCCATCCCCATCAAGGAGGTTAATCTTAGTAGGATGTAAGATGGACACAAAAAAGTAGATTTCTTCTGTACACGTGAACTACCTTGCCAAATGTTATGGAACTAATGCATCAGATGTAGTTAGTATATGATTCTCTATGTGTGCTGTCATGTGTGAATGGGACAGCCGTATGTAAACTTTGTCATGTGCAATTTCTTGTAACAGCAGTGATGTGAAGTATATGATGGTTGTGTAATTATGAATGATATCGTTTGTATGGGAGCATTATACAATGGTAACCACTTTCTATGTCAGGAAGATTTGGTAATTACTTGCCTTTTTATCTTGCAGAAATTATATGTTGATCATTATACAATGGTTCAATTATAGTTCATGTTGGATATTTGAATGAGGGGTGGTACTGCAAAACTAGATACAAAGCTAAAAAAAGAGATGTTAATAAAAAGAACCCTTTAGTGGGTGAATGTGAATATAAACCAAGTTTTTCACTACTGTTCTGCGCACCAAGCTAACTAAGCCAACCACTTTTTCTGTCGTTTGGCTGAAACACAATTGACATTTTATTCATACTTAGACCAACAAAAATGTGCAAATTGTTAAACTGTTTAAGTCTTCTGAACTGGCCTGTGTATATTTTCTTCAGCCATTGTAAGGAAGAGTAATAGAGCTGTGCACATAGCTAAGCAAAACACTAAAAACTGAGACTTGGAGAATTGTGAACCTTTCAGAGATAGATTAGCTCCAAAAAAAAAATTAAAAAAAATGGAGGCTGTAACTTTTGTCTCATAACTTCATCAACATTCTTATTCATTACATGGTATAAATAAATAAAAAAAATTACATTTTTATGATCCTTACATGTTGGTAAGGATAACACAATGTTGTCTATAACCCTAAAAAATGTTATATGAATGATATGGATAGTGGTGCATCCTCTTCCTCCATCAGATGACAACTTCACACCCACAAATTCCATAATTCTTCCTGTGTATTCAAGAGGTCAGTGCACAGTGGGAGAACACCATACTGTTATACAGATCCTTTAAACTGTCTCCCCTATTGAAGCAATGCTATTAAATCATCCCCAACTTGCGTGTCTGATGGGTCAAGTGCAAATACCATACTTGCAAGTTCATTCAAAATATCCTCAATCTGAACAGACACCATTCACACAAAAATAGAGTTAAATATCCATAAGGTAAACAGATGCAAGAGTGCCATTTATGCATGTGCATACAATAGTCAGTGTTAAGAAAGTTGGTTAGTGACAAATGCTTTTGAGATAATAAATTAAATAAGAAACTTGGTTTGGGAGGCTATAAATAAAGTTTGCAGACAAGTTAAGAGCATGCTTACTCTGTTTGGTTTGGAGCATCCTGGGGGTCTACAGTCATCATGTAGATATCCTTTTTAGGTTATTTTGCTGGGTCTTCCAATATATCACCCTTCAGTGTAACAAATTGCAAATATAAGAAAAAACACCAACATGTCATAAATTCAATGTAGTTGGACAATGAAGTTGATAAAACACCAACATGTTATAAAACACCAACAAATTAAAGATTTAAACTTTCGGCAACTGATCATAATACAGCATAGCAATGAAGTTGGACAATGAATCTGATAATTCACATGTCTAGAGCAGTAACTAAATTAATGAATTTCCTTGAATTATTTTAAAAGCTTTTCATGCTTTTAGAAGAGCTTTTCAACTTTTCCTGCTTTTCAGCCTTTCATGCTTTTCAGTTTTTCATACTTTTCAGCTTTTCATGCTTTTAGCAGTAACGCAATCACTGTTTGATGAAAGTTCATATGCGTATTCACAATGTCCACATGCAGTTTGCTACAGTGATTTTAAAAACAAAGGTTCTTATAATTTAAAAGTAATCCAGTCTTTAAAGCAGGACTAAAGAGTGAATCAAATGTATTTTTGGTTTGGGTTAAATCAGATTAACCTTTAAATTTATTGGTTGGTTCTTAAAAGTAATATAGAATATATAAGGACTCACCCTAGGATGGGCATAGTATGTCCCTGCTATATATGGATTTCTTGGTTACAGGAACAGGTTATGCTTCTTAGCATACTCAATAACATCCTCTCTCCCTGTATGTCTCACTCCCTCCATGGAGCCACAAACTTGGAATTCAGAGCAAAGAAAGAGAGCACAACATATAACATAAATATGTGATAAGAAAATAATTGATATGATGTAGTGCTATAAGACTAATAATAAATACATGCCTGGTCATTTCCTTTCCCAGTATAACCATGGGAGACAGCATCAGCTCCAACTTCTTTGCAAATATCCACCATGGCCTATCATGCACATTAAACTACATCTGGATTCCACACACATGCTTAAACAATTATTATTTTTTTCAAATTTTTGGCATTTATGTTAAACGCTGCCTAAACACTACCAATTGACCTTATTTTAATCATCTTCCAATAAAATAATTAATACAAATCATGCTTCAACATTCTGTTCCTCTGTCATCTTTTCAACTCAAAGTAAGTACATTCATACTCAAATGCAGATGTGACAGAAACGAAGCAGGAAACAATTGGAAAAGTCACATGGTACCTTCCGGTAGTTCAGCCTCGTAGTGAAATTGTCCGCCTGCAACAACCAAAGTGGAACGATTAAAAACTGGCTTGCAATTTTGAACTGATTTTTTTGCAAGCATCCACGCTTAAATATATCCAACACCCCTCAAAAATTCATGGGGTTTCATTTTTAATGAATTTTTGTAGCCTATAATAGGCTTTCATGCCTGGAAAAATGGAAAATCGTATCCAGGCATGGAATTTTGATCTGATTTTTTGCAAGCATCCACGCTTAAATATATCCAACACCCCCTCCAAGTTTCATTGGATTTCATGGAAGGATTGATTTTTAATGAATTTTTGGAGCCTATAATAGGCTTACATGCATGAAAAAAATGGAAAGTCGTACGTAGGCATGGAATTTTGATCTGATTTTTTGCAAGCATCCACGCTTAAATATAATAGGCTTACATGCATGAAAAAATGGAAAATCATACCCAGGCATGAAATTTTGATCTGATTTTTTGCAAGCATCCACGCTTAAATATATCCAACATCCCCTCCATGTTTCATTGGATTTCATGGAGGGGTTGATTTTTAATGAATTTTTGGAGCCTATAATAGGCTTACATGCATGAAAAAATGGAAATGGTACCCAGGAAGGGAATTTTGATCTGGTTTTTTGCAAGCATTCACGCTTAAATATATCCAACACCCCCTCCAAGTTTCATCGGATATCATGGAAGGATTGATTTTTAATGAATTTTTGGCGGCTATAATAGGCTTACTGTAACGCCCTCCCTTGTATGCATCCAAGAGAGTCGTTTGCTAAGCGGAATTAGAGTTTTTGGCGTCATTTTAACTACTGAAAAATCATTTTGGTTTGTCTAATCAAAACTTATAGTTGAAATCAATTTTCTTCTAGAATCAGAGTATGTTTTAAAAATTTCTTAAGTTGCTGAAAATAATTTTTTTCAAAGGCAAAACCGTACTGTCTTTATGATTTCGTATACAATCAGTGCGGAGGATTGTAAAAAATATTCCTTTTGATTTAGAAAGAGCACGTCTGGGGCTTCGCGTGCATATAAAATAATAGTAAATCGGAGTTCGTTTGCCCCTTGAAACATGACCCGTAAAGTGCCTGTAAAACTGTTAAAAATTCAGCACTAAATAAAACGTTCAAAAATTCTTTTCGCAAAACGTTTCCAAAACAGCCGCTGTTCATAAAATACTTAACAGAATTAAAGTAATACTTTCAACATATACAAAAATATACAGTCATCCAGAAATTAAATAGCAATAGCAGAAGTCCAATCAGCATTAATCAACAACATGCATCCATATAATTACGCCTTCAAATGCTCTTTCATCTTCCTGCCATTTTATGAAAATAGCAGCCCCAAAGGGGTGAGAATAATCCCAGTAGTGTGGCAACAAAACCAGTAATGTAACAATACCAACTAAATACAGAACTACAAAGCAGTCGCGTCATCAAGTTAAATCCGACAGTTACTATTCTTTATCATAGTGCGTATATAATGCCAAATATACTAGTCAAGATGCGTATATAACGCCAAAAATGTACAGCACCGTCGTGCCTGTACACACAAGTACAATGGAGGTCCCTCCCTTAATGGCTCCGCGGAGGGGTCTGACTGTCTCCTATACGGACTGAAGCCAAGTGTCCCATTCCCTGGTACCTGAGGTATGCCTATATGATGCGTGCTCAATCGTATGCTTATTATAATATTTATTTTCAGATGTCAATATGAAACTTATGCATGTATGCTATGACATGATTCGCACACGAACATGCAATTAAAAATCATGGAATGTGTATGCATGACTAGATAATAATCAAGATATCATATGTCTCATGGGTTTTCCAATATCAGAGTGCTGAATAACCAATAATTCTCCAAAACAAAGTATTCAGCAAAACAAGACCATGAGCAGAATCCAATTATCATATACAAGATTCAGAACCAAGGCACATGAGAGCAACGTTCACAATTCATGTATTAGCTAGCAGTCACAAGAGGTAATATCGCCTAACACATACCTCACATGTAACAATAATTTACCAGACAGCAGCAAAACAGTCTGCGTTCTGAATGTTTATGTGCACCTAAGTACAGTACAACAAGTCGGAATCACGTGCTAATTTTCTATACATTCACAAGACACTTTTCTTTTTCTTTTTATTTCCCTAAACTCTTAATTCCCATTCTGTTTTGCCAAGTTTCCTTCCTAATACTATTCTGACTTCAAAGTAGCTTTTACCAATATTTAAACAGCGAGCATTTCCACGGATTCCAAAACATCACTAATCGGTTTTCATCATAAGAATAGGATTAGGGAATTTATTTATCTAACCATTTCTCCTAGACCAAAAGCGCACTATTGTAAGCAACCAAAGCATGTTGTCCAAAAATTAATCAAGAACACGTGATACACAATATAACCCAAGGTTCTTTTAAATATACCAATGTGGTCCTGCCAATTAATTAGGTGCCACTCATTTATCATTTAAATAACCATATCTACAAGGTTTAGAAGGTACCAATGATACACATAGCCTGCCTCCTATATAATTTATTTATCACTAGCTAACAATGACAAAATCCTATGTTTCCAATCCCTCACAGAATCAGTTTACTTTTCAACAAGAGAGCATTTAAGATTTTTATTCACATTTGCAACCCTTGAATTTATGGTGCACTAAAAAGGAACTAAGGCAAGGTGTCCACTTAATTTCATTCGAGTAACACAGGGTGCAGCAGCATAAGTGCATAATTTTTCCAAGTCCTTTTTACTTAATTAATACAATTTGCAAGTACTATGTTACCCACAGATTGTACGGCTGAGCAGCAAATGATTAAAAGACAAAACTGACTTTCTAAAGCAGCTAGGCAGGCCGAAAAAAGGTGGAAAGAAAACCAAACAGAACCAGAACTTATTCAGCATGAATACAGCCATGCACCATTCAGGGAAATAGAGAAGAAGACTAGAGCTTGAGCTTACCTTCTTGGCTACACACTGTGGATTCCAACCGAGCAAAAGGGACAGTCCCCCACGTTCCCCTAAATTCCAAGAGTTCGAATCCTATTACATGTAAGAGGAGAAGGCTCAGGTTCGGCTGATTCAAGAACAGGCAAGGAAAAGAAAGACACACTTAATCAAGCCAATCGAGCATAAGGGAGACAAGAAAGAGATGAACGTCCTACCTCCTTGCTAGTGGTGGTCAGCCGAACAGGAAACAAAAGGGCAAGATGTTTCCTCCTTGCTTCAATGCACGCGGTCTGGCCAGGGGAGTAGATGAACTTGAAAGTTAAAAGATAGTTCTGCACCTAGAGAGGATCACGATTTTCAGGGAAGGATGAGGATAGAGTAACGTTTCTGATTTTTTCTATGTTAAATGAGGAACAATCGATTTGTTTCTGTTTGCTCTCTATCTCACGCCTAAAGAGATGGTGAGGATGATGACCAGCTTTCTCTTCTTCCTTTCACGGTTCAAGAGAATGTGAGTGAATCAGTTTTGGTTAAGAGGAAGTCAATTCCTTGCTTAAGAAGGCCTTCAGCCGTGACACAACTTGATGGGCAAAAAGCTTTACTTAGCTCAGTTGTCGGACATGCAAGAGGAGAATCTCTTAGTTAAGGATGGACTTTGACCGAAGCATGGAGCATGGAAACCAAGTGTCCAAAGGGTTGTTAAAAGTGGCGAACATGCAGGGCAAAGGAGGGTTAGGTGGCCTACATGCAAGCCATAGGAAAACTAGGTGGCACACATGCAAGCAATGGAAGGCTAGGGGACATGCATAGGCGTGATCTGTGTGGGCTGCAAAAATATCAGAATATTATCATACCCTAATCATGCGTACAAGGGCTGGAGAGATTTGATGGTGATAGGTGTGAGTAGCTTTGGACCAGTAAGGAAACATGCAGCAAATTTTTCTTTTTTCTCATTGGCTACAAGGAGGGGCAGTGCTGAATGACTTTGAACAAGGGTACAAGCAATCAGAATTCCCTTTATCCATTACACCATGCGCATGAAGGGATAAGGGGAAACAAGAGTTGATTCTAGTCCAATAATAGGCTGACATGTAGAATTTGTTTGGAATGAGATAAGGAGTCATGTGGAGAAAGTACCTTGGGCTGATTTTGGCTCCACATTTGGAGGCTTGGGCCGTGGCACTTAAAGAAGGTGGTTTCAAAACAAAGGTCCAATTGTTTTCCTATTTAGGAATTAACCCAAACCTTCTAATTTTTATGTACCTCTAATTATTTACTAAGGGTTTACTCATTACTTAAAATTAATCGCATACTTTTAATGAGTACTCATATAATTCTAAATAATATTATGCTTCCTATATGTTATAATCAAATTATTCCTATACTCATAACTAAGATTTCACATGCATAAAATAGGTACTTATCTTCCATGGCAATACCAACAATTCCCTAATTTAATTTTAACTCCATTCTAGAGCAAACATATATATATACTCCGATGGCAAGTGCTCTACCACATTCCTAATAGCAATTTAAATAGGTTCCTAATAAGACGGGATGTTACACTCTCCCCAACTTGTTTTTGAAGTTTGTCCCCAAACTTCGTCTTACCACTCCAAAATCTGCCAAGTCTAATGCTTATCACCATTACACCACACCATACAGATTAATGTATTCAGACAGCCAATTATAAAATTCATAAGACATTTCAAGGCTTTACCAATAAATTTATACTTTACCTGATCATCAAATAATATAGATGTAACACAATTTTGGAAGGATAATAAAATCTTCCTAAGCTTAATCATGACACGAACAATTTCCTAAGTTCTGTTTAAACATCAACAAATACGGTAACACACCAGTGGAATAAAATGGACAAAAATCTTACCAGACTAATAAACTCCAGCTAAAAAAAAAAGTACTAGAACTCAAGGTTTTAGTGCACAAATAATAGACAACTAACAAATCCATTTGCAAAACACTTTTCATTAAATAACTTAAATAACAATCTTAGTCAGGCATAAGTGAACATAATTTTTATACATTTGATTCAAAATTGCAACACAAGAAGTAAAACACAACATTAGACGATTGACTCCTCAAAATCCATACATCATCACTCACCCTCGATGTTTACCTCATACTATTACTCAACTGGTCACAATTTAAAAGTTTCCATATAATATGCAATTTAACAAGTCCGTGACTTCGATGAAAATTTCCTAAGAATATATGGTCCCAATTAACAATAAAATCATATTATCTTCCATTATTTTCACAACATAATACTAATTAATTAGGACCTCCAATTTAGACTTCGATCTTATTGACTAAAATCATAACAAAATTCCACATTAATAAGATTGCAAGAGATTTAATAACAACAACCACACATCTTACATCCAACATTTCAATCAAATCACAAATTTTCTATCAGATGATTTATTCATATCATGTTAATGGTACCTCTTATATAGTTATGTTAAAAGTTTCAAGCTATAACGGAATTAATATACAAGGAACAAACAAAATCCTATACATGTACAGCAACAATTCCAAGTTATTCAAGCAATTGCCTACTCACATACAACATGCAGCAAGATATGGGTGCTATGAGATTCTTTTAAAGATAATTATAACTTTCCATGACATATTGAAACATTTTAAACATCAGACCTATAAACATGAGACTTAAACAATGAATTTTATTTCTTTTTATTAAAGAGCTGCTAACCCAAATAAGCGCACTTTCAAAAAATTTAATTTTCACATTATGCAATCAGTTTTCACGTTAGATCTCCACCATTGATGCATGTAACAGAGAAATTTCTTCGTGGTACTAATTCGAGTAACACATATAAAAATATTAAACAATTTGACACTAGAAGTTACCACAACCAAAGACCGAAAACCTTTCATATCAGCTTACTTCAAAAATTGAGTTACTCATGCTGTTTTAAATAAAGGAATCATTTATTTCGGAATTAAGCTTTTAATAGAGAAGTATCACTTTCAATATCAAACAGAAAATTCCGTGCAACAGATACATATAGTAGATGGGTACAGTTCACAGTTCGACTTTTAAAAATAAATTTTTTCCTTTAAATCCAATTTCAGTTCAACAACATGAGGAATACTAGGCACCATCAAGTCATTTATTTTGCGGTATAAATAAAGTATACAAGATTAATCTAAACAACCTACATGCCAAATACAAAACATTTTGTCAAAACATATTATCTTTCGGTCCTCTTTAGTTAGTCTAAAAAGATCACAAGAATTTCAAGTGCTAATTGAACTGCATACTCATGTGTCCACTTAAGTCAAGAACCAACATAACACTCTGCTTCACAGTTCAAAATGCATCAAATAAAAAACTGATCTAAATAGCAAGGATTCATATGAATTTATTTCTATGGTCTAAATACACATGCAATAAGATCAAAAGAATGGCTGATCCTAGGATTTTTCATAGAGTAAAAAAATTACTTCTCATAGTGTATGCTACTTCATTATTTTTCCCTATAATCTGATCCTATTTTTTTTTATACATTAACACATAAACATTAGATAACTTCACTTATTTCATTCAAAGAAATTATCACTCAACTTTGACCGTCCAAAACAGAATAACACACCTCACATTAAGAGTTCAACGAAATGGTCATGAAAAGTAGGTGAGGGTTTCCAAACAGAAACAAGAACAAGACACATTATAACCAATCCAGAAAATCCATGTAATCAAAGACACGCTGAATACTTAATGGTATAAGTGATCACATTTCATCATCATAAGACATATCAGTAAAAGCATGAAGTAGGGGGATTCAAAACAACTAACATCAACAACCATAGACTCATTGATATGTTTACAGTGGAGTTTAGATATTAAAATGAAGTGACTGACATAGTGATGGGTTCAATTAAAACTATGCACCAAAAAGTTTACGGTTAATTGATTAATATGGGATGGCAACATAATGATGGATTCAAATAAAATCAGACATAATTGTAAGCACGATTTGATTAAGGCAAACGGACACCCAAGATAAACAAGTAATTTATATAGTATGCAAACTACAACCTAGTATCATATACGTCACTCAAACTTATGTAATTCAGGTTCTTAATGTAGTTCTATATAGTTCCTATGTCAAGCTTTCTATATACCAACTATATCCACAGTATATAGAAAATAGTTCATGGCTACACAAAAATTCTTATAAGTTTAAACATTATTGGTGAAATTTGAAACTTAGTCTCCATCATGCAAATGCATACAAATATACCCTTATTATTATAACATTCTCAATCAAACCATTTTCATCTGCACAAACGTACCTATATATTATTCTTTCAAACCAAAAATTAAGCAGGCAAAAGTTTCAATCACGTGCATTCTATTTTTCTTTTTCTTGCGAGTACTTGGTATTATTTAGAATTTTCAAATATTTAATTCTATCAACACAAGAAGGTCTATCAATAGAATCAAAGGTCGTTCTTAGACATGTCTGAAATATTCACAAAATACCAACCAAATCAATGCATGCTATTCAAATTGACATACACTACACACATAATACATGTCTGAAATATTCACAAAATACCAACCAAATCAATGCATGCTATTCAAATTGACAAACACTACACACATAATACGTAGAGGGATAAAATCAATTGCACTTATACACACCACTTTTTAATTCACGGTTTCATCCTTAGAATTAATGACTAAACTTTCTCAAGAATGATGTCTAGTGCCAATTCACCATTAGAAGGTTTATAGGAAAGTAAACTCACTAGTTAAACTTTATCTAGTTCGCTCTATTCCCTAGAAGCATGAATTGATTTTTACTTATACAAGTTTCCATCCCTAGCTAAAGTGGTTGATTCACAGTTTTCGGGTGGAGATAACAAGTTCACACAAAACTAGATAACTTCATCCTAACTCTACGCTATAATATACATGTAAAAATTAAGAAACAATTTTGCAACAAAAATCATCATAACCGAATTGTTAAAACAGAAACCATAATAAATCTGATTGTTAAAGCAATAGTCATGACAAATCCAATCTCGACAATTATGGTTATATCCAAGTCCAAATGGTTTATTATCCTTCATAACTTCAAATATTACAACACCTAGGTAATTCAGATGTCATAATGGACATACGCAACGACAATCATTAATCCAAGGGTCTTATCATCATCCGAAATTTTCAACCACCCCAAAATATTCACCCCAAATTCAAACATATATTCTGTACATGTCATCCACAAGAAAACAGAATTTATATTTAATCAATAATTCTAGGAACAGTTCTTACTTACACACATAGTGCTCAAGCACTAGTACACCTCGTAATAACCATGATTGTGCACACACAACTTGCGCGACGGTGAGTTGATCAGGCTCACCACCTAGCACGGAAATGGGCACAACCATGCCTAATACAGGGTCCTACCAGTATCATCACACCTCCAGTCTAAGGTAATTTTAACCAGTAATCCATTCACAGCTAAGTTCAAATAGCAACAATGCAACGAACATATACAAATAACCCAGATAACCAGGAAACAACAATTCAGGCAACAACACACAATTCAATCAAAACAAACACCATGGACCAAAACTGCTCTGATACCAATTAGTGTAACGCCCTCCCTTGTATGCATCGAAGAGAGTCGTTTGCTAAGCGGAATTAGAGTTTTTGGCGTCATTTTAACTACTGAAAAATCATTTTGGTTTGTCTAATGAAAACTTATAGTTGAAATCAATTTTCTTCTAGAATCAGAGTATGTTTTAAAAATTTCTTAAGTTGCTGAAAATAATTTTTTTCAAAGGCAAAACCGTACTGTCTTTATGATTTCGTATACAATCAGTGCGGAGGATTGTAAAAAGTATTCCTTTTGATTTAGAAAGAGTACGTCTGGGGCTTCGCGTGCATATAAAATAATAGTAAATCGGAGTTCGTTTGCCCCTTGAAACATGACCCGTAAAGTGCCTGTAAAACTGTTAAAAATTCAGCACTAAATAAAACGTTCAAAAATTCTTTTCGCAAAACGTTTCCAAAACAGCCGCTGTTCATAAAAGACTTAACAGAATTAAAGTAATACTTTCTACAGTCATCCAGGTTCTCAACATATACAAAAATATACAGTCATCCAGAAATTAAATAGCAACAGCAGAAGTCTAATCAGCATTAATCAACAACATGCATCCATATAATTACGCCTTCAAATGCTCTTTCATCTTCCTGCCATTTTATGAAAATAGCAGCCCCAAAGGGGTGAGAATAATCGCAGTAGTGTGGCAACAAAACCAGTAATGTAACAATACCAACTAAATACAGAACTACAAAGCAGTCGCGTCATCAAGTTAAATCCGACAGTTACTATTCTTTATCATAGTGCGTATATAACGCCAAATATACTAGTCAAGATGCATATATAACGCCAAAAATGTACAACACCGTCATGCCTGTACACACAAGTACAATGGAGGTCCCTCCCTTAATGGCTCCGCGGAGGGGTCCGACTGTCTCCTATACGGACTGAAGCCAAGTGTCCCATTCCCTGGTACCTGAGGTATGCCTATATGATGTGTGCTCAATCGTATGCTTATTATAATATTTATTTTCAGATGTCAATATGAAACTTATGCATGTATGCTATGACATGATTAGCACACGAACAGGCAATTAAAAATCATGGAATGTGTATGCATGACTAGATAATAATCAAGATATCATATGTCTCATGGGTTTTCCAATATCAGAGTGCTGAATAACCAATAATTCTCCAAAACAAAGTATTCAGCAAAACAAGACCATGAGCAGAATCCAATTATCATATACAAGATTCAGAACCAAGGCACATGATAGCAACGTTCACAATTCATGTATTAGCTAGCAGTCACAAGAGGTAATATCGCCTAACACATACCTCACATGTAACAATAATTTACCAGACAGCAGCAAAACAGTCCGCGTTCTGAATGTTTATGTGCACCTAAGTACAGTACAACAAGTCAGAATCACGTGCTAATTTTCTATACATTCACAAGACACTTTTCTTTTTCTTTTTATTTCCCTAAACTCTTAATTCCCATTCTGTTTTGCCAAGTTTCCTTCCTAATACTATTCTGACTTCAAAGTAGCTTTTACCAATATTTAAACAGCGAGCATTTCCACGGTTTCCAAAACATCACTAATCGGTTTTCATCATAAGAATAGGATTAGGGAATTTATTTATCTAACCATTTCTCCTAGACCAAAAGCGCACTATTGTAAGCAACCAAAGCATGTTGTCCAAAAATTAATCAAGAACACGTGATACACAATATAACCCAAGGTTCTTTTAAATATACCAATGTGGTCCTGCCAATTAATTAGGTGCCACTCATTTATCATTTAAATAACCATATCTACAAGGTTTAGAAGGTACCAATGATACACACAGCCTGCCTCCTATATAATTTATTTATCACTAGCTAACAATGACAAAATCCTATGTTTCCAATCCCTCACAGAATCAGTTTACTTTTCAACAAGAGAGCATTTAAGATTTTTATTCACATTTTCAACCCTTGAATTTATGGTGCACTTAAAAGGAACTAAGGCAAGGTGTCCACTTAATTTCATTCGAATAACACAGGGTGCAGCAGCATATGTGCATAATTTTTCCAAGTCCTTTTTACTTAATTAATACAATTTGCAAGTACTATGTTACCCACAGATTGTACGGCTGAGCAGCAAATGATTAAAAGACAAAACTGACTTTTTAAAGCAGCTAGGCAGGCCGAAAAAAGGTGGAAAGAAAACCAAACAGAACCAGAACTTATTCAGCATGAATACAGCCACGCACCATTCAGGGAAACAGAGAAGAAGACTAGAGCTTGAGCTTACCTTCTTGGCTACACACTGTGGATTCCAACCGAGCAAAAGGGACAGTCCCCCACGTTCCCCTAAATTCCAAGAGTCCGAATCCTATTACATGTAAGAGGAGAAGGCTCAGGTTTGGCTGATTCAAGAACAGGCAAGGAAAAGAAAGACACACTTAATCAGGCCAATCGAGCAGAAGGGAGACAAGAATGAGATGAACGTCCTACCTCCTTGCTAGTGGTGGTCAGCCGAACAGGAAACAAAAGGGCAAGATGTTTCCTCCTTGATTCAATGCACGCGGTCTGGCCAAGGGAGTTGATGAACTTGAAAGTTAAAAGATAGTTCTGCACCTAGAGAGGATCACGATTTTCAGGGAAGGTTGAGGATAGAGTAACGTTTCTGATTTTTTCTATGTTAAATGAGGCACAATCGATTTGTTTCTGTTTGCTCTCTATCTCACGCCTAAAGAGATGGTGAGGATGATGACCAGCTTTCTCTTCTTCCTTTCACGGTTCAAGAGAATGTGAGTGAATCAGTTTTGGTTAAGAGGAAATCAATTCCTTGCTTAAGAAGGCCTTCAGCCGTGACACAACTTGATGGGCAAAAAGCTTTACTTAGCTCAGTTGTCGGACATGCAAGAGGAGAATCTCTTAGTTAAGGATGGGCTTTGACCGAAGCATGGAGCATGGAAACCAAGTGTCCAAAGGGTTGTTAAAAGTGGCGAACATGCAGGGCAAAGGAGGGTTAGGTGGCCTACATGCAAGCCATAGGAAAACTAGGTGGCACACATGCAAGCAATGGAAGGCTAGGTGACATGCATAGGCGTGATCTGTGTGGGCTGCAAAAATATCAGAATATTATCATACCCTAATCATGCGTACAAGGGCTGGAGAGATTTGATGGTGATAGGTGTGAGTAGCTTTGGACCAGTAAGGAAACATGCAGCAAATTTTTCTTTTTTCTCATTGGCTACAAGGAGGGGCAGTGCTGAATGACTTTGAACAAGGGTACAAGCAATCAGAATTCCCTTTATCCATTACACCATGCGCATGAAGGGATAAGGGGAAACAAGAGTTGATTCTAGTCCAATAATAGGCTGACATGTAGAATTTGTTTGGAATGAGATAAAAAGTCATGTGGAGAAAGTACCTTGGGCTGATTTTGGCTCCACATTTGGAGGCTTGGGCCGTGGCACTTAAAGAAGGTGGTTTCAAAACAAAGGTCCAATTGTTTTCCTATTTAGGAATTAATCCAAACCTTCTAATTTTTATGTACCTCTAATTATTTACTAAGGGTTTACTCATTACTTAAAATTAATCGCATACTTTTAATGAGTACTCCTATAATTCTAAATAATATTATGCTTCCTATATGTTATAATCAAATTATTCCTATACTCATAACTAAGATTTCACATGCATAAAATAGGTACTTATCTTCCATGGCAATACCAACAATTCCCTAATTTAATTTTAACTCCATTCTAGAGCAAACATATATATATACTTCGATGATAAGTGCTCTACCACATTCCTAATAGCAATTTAAATAGGTTCCTAATAAGACAGGATGTTACACTTACATGCATGAAAAAATGGAAAATCGTACCCAGGCATGGAATTTTGATCTGCTTTTTTGCAAGCATCCTGTTACAAGTCGAAGAAGATCTACACGTGAGAGAAGAGATTCGGTGCTTCTAGCTGATTTTGTTGCTTAGGGGGTTTGTAGTTAGACACGTTTTAGCTTGATTGTGACGTGCTAGCTTATGATGTATTTGAGAATCAGAAGCGTACACGTGTAGGGATAGATAGCATTAGTCGGATAATTGTGGAAGTGTATAAAAACTTGTAAAGAATGACTTTTCAGAATCATCTTGAAATAAATCAGAATTCTTTCTTTTCAGTTTCCTCTTTCCTTCTTCCTTAAGGGTTTACCCTTAACATTGGTGCTTTCATTTTGCAATCTTATTGTTATTGATGCTATGACAAGGGTTCAAGAATTATCGGAGGAGCTTCATTCCTTCGAGCACCGCGTAGATAACCAGTTTGATGAATTGCGTGTGCAAGCAACGGACACCCGTAACCAGATTTCTTTGCTGGTTAATCAGATGCAACAACTCCAGGAAGTGGTGCGTGCTGCTCATTCTCCTCGCTGTGACACTTCTCATGGTAATGCTTCATCTTCGTCTATTCCATGTTCAGATGCTACCAATCCACGCTCATTACTCAAAGGGGTTCGCATGGAGATGCCCCTGTTCAATGATAATGACCCCAATAATTGGATCTTTAAGGCTGAACTCTTCTTCATGCTTCAATCGATTCCGGAGGATACTAAGGTGCCTTTGGCCGGGTTGAAGATGGATGGGATGGCCGCTTCGTGGTTTCAATGGACCTTCAAAACAGGTACCGCTCGTTCTTGGGGCGACCTCGGTGCTGCACTTCATCATCGTTTTGGTATTCCTGGATTTACCAATTTAAAAGGAGCATTATCTAAACTGACCCAGACATCCTCTCTTCGCCATTTCATTCAGCAATTTGAGGCTTTAGTGAACCAAACCCCAGATTTGGATGATGACCTTCTCAAGAATTTTTTCATATCGGGTCTCCAATCAGAGCTTCGTAGTGCGGTTCAGTCACGGGAACCCAATTCCTTACATCAAGCCATCCAACTTGCTATGGCTTATGATGATCATTTTGGTGAGTTGAAGAATTCTTTTCAAGGTGCACATCGCAAATTTACTTCAAGATTTAATTCGGCGGCGGATCCTACACCGGTTTCTTCACTTTCTC
The DNA here is from genome assembly GCA_032173675.1 of Gastrolobium villosum. Lineage (NCBI taxonomy): Eukaryota > Viridiplantae > Streptophyta > Magnoliopsida > Fabales > Fabaceae > Gastrolobium > Gastrolobium villosum. The sequence continues at coordinate 69,951 of JAVKPL010011227.1, forward strand.
CTACTACTACGGGGGTTTCCCAACCTCTTTTGTCTACAACACCACGATTGGCCCTTCCTGCTCCTAATCAGGGAAAACATTTTTCTCATGTTGATTTGCAAAAACGTAGGGATATGGGTTTGTGTTACACTTGTGATGAACTTTGGAACTCAAAGCATATATGCAAAAATAAGTTGATCTTGTTAATAGGTGAGGAATCTGATCAAGATCCAGAAATTGAAGGGGAACACATTGTTTGGAAAGCTGACAATTTCGGTGGAGAATCAATAGATGCTTCCCTGCATGCTTTGAATGATGGACATCATCATCATTCCATGATGTTTTTAACTACCTTGAAGGGTATGGAGTTTTCAATACTAGTTGATTCAGGTAGTACCCACAACATCATACAAAACAAATTGGCTATTCAATTGTCTTTAACTATGTCCCATAATCATAAAATTCGTGTTTTTTTTGGGAATGGTGAAGTTATGATATCTGACAAAAAGTGCTTGAAGTTACCCTTGGTGATACAAGGAGCTTGTTTTGTTTGCGATTTATGGGTGTTGGAATTGGCAGATTTGAGTGTCATTTTGGGCATGCCTTGGCTGGCGAAGTTAGGGAAGGTCACCCATGACTATGTTAATGAGTCCATGGAATTCTTTTGGGAAGGGCAACCAAAATGTTTACAAGGCCAAAGACTTGGTTCTGAAAACATCAATGCCACTGCTCTTGCTCAATCTACATGGGGAATTTGTGATGTTCTGCAAGTTGAAACCAATCTACAGGTGCAGGATACCATTGGGTCCGAATTATTAGCTTTGAAGGAATCGGTTCCCAAAGATATTTGGCCAGTATTGGTCAAATCCCAACATGTCTTCTTAGTACCTTGTGGATTACCTCCTATCAGGGGAATGGATCACTCAATTCATTTGGCAGAGAATGTCTCACTAATTAATGTCAAGCCTTATCGATATGCTCACATCCAAAAATCTGAAATTGAAAGGCAGGTAACTGATTTATTAAGTACTGGTTTCATTCAACACTCACAAAGTCCATTTTCCTCTCCTGTTTTGCTTGTTAGGAAGCAGGATAAGTCTTGGAGACTTTGCATAGACTATAGAGCACTCAATGCAGTTACCATTAAGGACCGCTTTCCTATTCCCACTATTGATGAACTCCTGGACGAGTTAGGAGGCTCCACTGTGTTTACAAAGTTGGACCTAAGGGTAGGGTACCATCAAATTAGAATGTTACCAGCTGATGTTCCAAAGACTGCCTTTAGAACTCATGACGGTCATTTTGAGTTTCTAGTCATGCCATTTGGCTTGACCAATGCTCCTGCTACTTTCCAAGCAGTTATGAATCATTTTTTCAAGTCCTACCTTCGGCAATTCATCATAGTATTTTTTGATGACATTCTGGTATTCAGCAAATCATTGGAAGAACACATTCAACATCTGGAAATGACACTAAGATGTCTACAACAACATTGCTTCTTTGTCAAGCTGAGTAAATGTTCTTTTGGCACTAACAAAATAGAATATTTGGGTCATGTGGTTGATGCTGATGGTGTCTATGTTGATCCTAAAAAGATATCTGCTATGGTGGGGTGGCTTACTCCTAAAACACTTAAGCAGTTGAGGGGATTTCTAGGCCTCACTGGCTATTATAGAAGGTTTGTCCGCAACTATGCAACTTTGGCATTCCCTTTGACAGAACTTTTAAAAGGATCAGAGAATTTTGCATGGTCTGAAAAAGCTGATGCAGCCTTCTCACAACTCAAAGCTGCTATGACTCAAACTCCTGTGTTGCGGTTGCCAAACTTTGAAGATCCCTTTCTGCTTGAAACTGATGCATCAGGCAGTGGGGTAGGTGGTGCCCTCCTTCAACATGAGCAGCCTATCTCTTATTTTAGTAAAAAATTGAGTTGTAGATTAGCAAATGCTTCAACATATATAAGGGAGTTGTATGCTATAACAATTGCGGTCAAAAGATGGCGCCAGTATTTGTTAGGCTCCAAGTTTGTGATCCGTACTGACCACAGGAGTATCAAGGAGCTTCTCACTCAAACCATTCACACAGAGGAGCAGCAAAAATACCTTTGTAAGCTAATGGGGTACACCTTTCGAATTAAGTACAAACCAGGAAAGACGAATTCTGTTGCTGATGCTTTATCTAGGCAGTTCGAAAAGGGTCATCTCCATACCATTTTATCAGAGCCAATCTTTGATATAGTGGTCGAGATCCAAAAGCAAAACACTATAGATCAGCACTTGTTACAACGTCATCAACAGCTTAAGGATAACCCCAATGCTGATCCTGAATTTTTGGTCCGCGAAGGGGTCATTTTCTTCAAGGGCAGGTACTATCTTAGTCCTTCTTCTCTCATTCCTATACTTATTAAAGAGGCTCATTCTTCTTTGCTTGGTGGTCATGCTGGAGTTCTACGAACCTTTTTGAGACTTTCTGCCACCTTCTATTGGTCTACTATGCGCAAGGATGTTAAGTCCTTTGTTAGGGAATGTCAAATTTGTCAACAAGTTAAGTATGAGACTTCCAAGTCTTCGGGTTTGTTACAACCCTTGCCTATACCAGAAGGAGTGTTTGAAGAATTGTCTATGGACTTTATTACTGGGTTACCAACTTCCAAGGGCTTTAACACCATTTTGGTAGTTGTAGATAGACTCTCAAAATTTGCATACTTTGGCTGTTTACCTGCATCTTATACAGCTGTTAAGGTTGCTGCATTATTTTGTGACCTCATTGTTCGGGTACATGGATTTCCATGTTCTATTTTGACTGATTGAGATAGTATATTTCTAAGTCAATTTTGGATCCATTTATTCAAATTAAGCGGCACCACATTGCATACTACTTCTTCCTACCACCCATAATCGGATGGCCAAACATAAGTGACCAATAGATATTTGGAACAATATCTTCGCTCATTTTGTTATGAACAGCCACACTTATGGTCTCAATTCTTAGCTTGGGCTCAATATCACTATAATTCAGCTACTCATTCGGCAATAGGGATGACTCCTTATCAAGCACTCTTTGGAAAGCCACCAACATTGATTCCTTTCTATCCACAGGGACTTATCAAAATGGAGGCCATTGACACTATGTTACAGCAACGTAATGAAATCATGAAGCATCTGAAATTACACTTACAAAGAGCTCAAAACCGTATGAAGATACAGTATGGCAAATACCACAAGGAGAGATATTTTAATGTGGGAGATCAGGTTTGGATCTGCTTACAACCTTATCGTCAAGTCACTGTGGAGCGAAGAGCTAATCATAAGCTCAGTAAGCATTTTTTTGGTCCATTTGAATTTTCTCGTTTATTGGGGCCTGCTTCTTATGAAGTGAATCTGCCACCAGGTTGTCAAATTCATCCTGTTTTCCATGTTTCACAGTTAAAGCCGTGTGTGGGAACTCAGCGAGTGAACGGCCAACCTTTGCCTCCCCTTGCTGTGGACAATAAGCCAGTACAGGTTCCTTTGGCTGTCTTAAGCGAACGGGTAGTATCCTCTCACAACAAGCAAGCCCGTGAATTTCTAATTCAGTGGTCCCACTCAGTACCCGAAGATGCTACTTGGGAGAAGGAAGAAGATCTACAATGTTGCTATCCAAATCTTGACCTTGCGGACAAGGTCAATTGTGAAGAGCAGGGGAGTGTTACAAGTCGAAGAAGATCTACACGTGAGAGAAGAAATTCGGTGCTTCTAGCTGATTTTGTTGCTTAGGGGGTTAGTAGTTAGACACGTTTTAGCCTGTTTGTGACGTGCTAGCTTATGATGTATTTGAGAATCAGAAGCGTACACGTGTAGGGATAGATAGCATTAGTTGGTTAATTGTGGAAGTCTATAAAAATATCTAAAGAATGACTTTTCAGAATCATCTTGAAATAAATCAGAATTCTTTCTTTTCAGTTTCCTCTTTCCTTCTTCGTTAAGGGTTTACCCTTAACACATCCACGCTTAAATATATCCAACACCCCCTCCAAGTTTCATTGGATTTCATGGAATGATTGATTTTTAATGAATTTTTGGAGCCTATAATAGGCTGACATGCATGAAAAAAATGGAAAATCGTACCCAGGCATGGAGTTTTGATATGGTTTTTTGCAAGCATTCACGCTTAAATATATCCAACACCCCCTCCAAGTTTCATTGGATTTCATGGAAGGATTGATTTTTAATAGATTTTGGGAGCCTATAATAGGCTTACATGCATGAAAAAATGGAAAATCGTACACAGGCATGGAGTTTTGATCTGGTTTTTTGCAAGCATTCATGCTTAAATATATCCAACACCCCCTCTAAGTTTCATCGGATATCATGGAAGGATTGATTTTTAATGAATTCTTGGAGCCTATAAAATGCTTACATGCATGAAAAAAATGGAAAATCATACCCAGACATAGAATCTTGATCTGGTTTTTTGCAAGCATCCATGCTTAAATATAATAGGCTTACATGCAGAAAAAATGGTAAATCGTACCCTGGCATGCAATTTTGATCTGATTTTTTTGCAAGCATCCACACTTAAATATGTCCAGCAACCCTCCCAAATTTCAATGGATATCATGGAAGGATTGATTTTTAATGAATTTTTAGAGCCTATAATAGGCTTACATGAATGAAAAAATGAAAAATTGTACCCAAGCACAGAATTTTGATCTGATTTTTTGCGAGCATCCATGTTTAATTACATCCAACACCCCTTCCAAGTTTCATTGGATTTCTTGGAAGGATTGATTTTTAATGAATTTTTGGAGCCTATAATAGGCTTACATGCATGAAAAAAATGGAAAATCGTACCCAGGCGTGGAACATTGATCTGATTTTTTGCAAGCATCCACGCTTAAAGATATCCAACTCCCCCTCCAAATTTCAATGGATTTAATGGAAGGATTGACTTTTAATGGATTTTTGGAACCTATAATAGGCTTACATGCATGAAAAAATGGAAAATCGTACACAATCATGGAATTTTGATCTGGTTTTTTGCAAGCATTCACGCTTAAATATATCCAACACCCCCTCCAAGTTTCATCGGATATCATGGAAGGATTGATTTTTAATGAATTTTTGGAGCCTATAATATGCTTACATGCATGAAAAAATGGAAAATCATACCCGGACATGGAATCTTGATCTGGTTTTTTGCAAGCATCCACGCTTAAATATAATAGGCTTACACGCAGAAAAAATGGTAAATCGTACCCTGGCATGCAATTTTGATCGGATTTTTTGCAAGCATCCACGCTTAAATATATCCAACACCCCCACCAAGTTTCATTGGATTTCATGGAAGGATTGATTTTTAATGAATTTTGGGAGCCTATAATAGGGTGACATGCATGAATAAATGGAAAATCGTACACAGACATGGAATTTTGATCTGGATTTTTGCAAGCCTCCAGTTTAAATATATCCAACACCCCCTACAAGTTCATTGGATTTTATGGAAGGATTGATTTTTAATGAATTTTTTGAGCCTATAATAGGCTTACATGCATGAAAAAAATGGAAAATCGTACCCAGATATGGAATTTTGGTCTGGTTTTTTGCAAGCATCCACGCTTAAATATAATAGGCTTACATACATGAAAAAATTGTAAATCGTACCCTGGCATGCAATTTTGATCTGATTTTTTGCAAGCATCCACGCTTAAATATATCCAACACCCCCTCCAAGTTTCATTGGATTTCATGGAAGGATTGATTTTTATTGAATTTTTGGAGCCTATAATAGGCTGACATGCATGAAAAAAATGGAAAATCATACCCAGGCCTGGAATCTTGATCTGGTTTTTTGCAAGCATCCACGATTAAATCTGTCCAACACCCCTCCCAAGTTTCATTAGATATCATGGAAGGATTGATTTTTAATGAATTTTTAGAGCCTATAATAGGCTTATATGCATGAAAAAATGGAAAATCGTACCCAAGCATAGAATCTTGATCTAATTTTTTGCGAGCATCCATGCTTAAATATATCCAACACCCCCTCCAAGTTTCATTGGATTTCTTGGAAGGATGATTTTTAATGAATTTTTGGAGCCTATATAGGCTTACATGCATGAAAAAATGGAAAATCGTACCCAAGCGTGGAATTTTGATCTGATTTTTTGCAAGCATCCACGCTTAAAAATATCCAACTCCCCCTCCAAGTTTTAATGGATTTCATGGAAGGATTGATTTTTAATGGATTTTTGGAACTTATAATAGGCTTACATGCATGAAAAAATGGAAAATCGCAACTAGGCATGGAATTTTGATCTAGTTTTTTGGAAGTATTCACGCTTAAATTTATCCAACACCCCCTCCAAGTTTCATTGGATTTCATGGAAGGATTGAATTTTAATGAATTTTGGAGCCTATAATAGGCTTACATGCATGAAAAAATGGAAAATCGTACCCAGTCATGGAATTTTGATCTTATTTTTTGCAAGCATCCACGCTTAAATATAATAGGCTTACATGCATGAAAAAATGGAAATTCATACCCAAACACAGAATTTTGATCTGATTTTTTGCGAGCATCCATGCTTAAATATATCCAACACCCCCTCCAAGTTTCACTGGATTTCATGGAAGGATTGATTTTTAATGAATTTTCTGAGCCTATAATAGGCATACATGCATGAAAAAATGGAAAATTGTACCCAGGAATGGAGTTTTGATCTGATTTTTTTGCAAGCATCCATGCTGAAATATATCCTACACACCCTCCAAGTTTCATTGGATTTCATGGAAGGATAGATTTTTAATGAATTTTTGGAGCCTATAATAGCCATACATGCATGAAAAAATGGAAAATCGTACCCAGGCATGCAATTTTGATCTGGTTTTTTGCAAGCATCCACGCTTAAAAATAATTGGCTTACATGGATGAAAGTTTGAAAAATCGTACCGAGGCATGGAATTTTGATATTATTTTTTGCGAGCATCCATGCTTAAATATATCCAAAACTCCCTACAAGTTTCATTGGATTTCATTGAAGGATTGAATTTTAGTGAATTTTTGGAGCCAATAATAGGCTTACATGCATGAAAAAATGGAAAATCGTACCCAGTCATCGAATTTTGATCTGGTTTTTTGCAATCATCCACGCTTAAATATAATAGGCTAACATGCATGAAAAAATGGAAAATCGTACCCTGGCAAGGAATTTTGATATGATTTTTTGCAAGCATCCACGCTTAAATATATCCAACACCCCCTCCAAGTTTCATTGGATTTCATGGAAGGATTGATTTTTAATGAATTTTTGGAGCCTATAATAGGCTTACATGCATGAAAAAAATGGAAAATCGTACCCTGGCATGGAATTTTGATCTAATTTTTTGCAAGCATCCACGCTTAAAAATATCCAACTCCCCCTCCAAGTTTCAATGGATTTCATGGAAGGATTGATTTTTAATGGATTTTTGGAACTTATAATAGGATTACACATGCATGAAAAAATGGAAAATCGCAACCAGGCATGGAATTTTGATTTGGTTTTTTGGAAGCATCCACGCTTAAATTTATCCAACACCCCCTCCAAGTTTCATTGGATTTCATGGAAGGATTGATTTTTAATGAATTTTTGGAGCCTATAATAGGCTTACATGCATGAAAAAATGGAAAATCGTACCCAGTCATGGAATTTTGATCTGGTTTTTTGCAAGAATCCACGCTTAAATATAATAAGCTTACATGCATGAAAAAATGGAAAATCATACCCAAGCACAGAATTTTGATCTGATTTCTTACGAGCATCCATGCTTAAATATATCCAACACCCCCTCCAAGTTTCACTGGATTTCATGGAAGGATTGATTTTTAATGAATTTTCGGAGCCTATAATAGGCATACATGCATGGAAAAAATTGAAAATCGTACCCAGGAATGGAGTTTTGATCTGGTTTTTTGCAAGCATACACGCTTAAATATGTCCAACACCCCTCCAAGTTTCATTGGATTTCATGCAAGGATAGATTTTTAAAGAATTTTTGGAGCCTATAATAGCCATACATGCATGAAAAAAATGGAAAATCGTACCCAGGCATGCAATTTTGATATGGTTTTTTTGCAAGCATCCACGGTTAAAAATAATTGGCTTAAATGCATGAAAATTTAAAAAATCGTACCCAGGGATGGAATTTTGATATTATTTTTTGCGAGCATCCATGCTTAAATATATCCAAAACTCCATACAAGTTTCATTGGATTTCATTGAAGGATTGAATTTTAGTGAATTTTTGGAGCCAATAATAGGCTTACATGCATGAAAAAATGTAAAATAGTACCCATGAATGGAATTTTGATCTGGTTTTTTCAAGCATCAACGCTTAAATATATCCAACACACTCTCCAAGTTTCATTGTATTTCTTGGAAAGATTGATTTTTAATGAATTTTTGTAGCCTACAATAGGCTTACATGCATGAAAAAATGGAAAATCGTACACAGGCATGGAATTTTGATCTGGTTTTTTGCAAGTATCCACGATTAAATATATCCAACACCCCCTACAAGTTTCATTAGATTTCATGGAAGGATTGATTTTTAATGAATTTTTGGAGCCTGTAATAGGCTTACATGCATGAAAAAATGGAAAATAGTACCCGGTCATGGAATTTTGATCTATTTTTTGCAAGCATCCACGCTTAAATATAATAGGCTTACATGCATGAAAAAATGGAAAATCGTACCCAGGCATGAAATTTTGATCTGATTTTTTGCAAGCAACCACGCTTAAATATATCCAACACCCCCTCCAAGTTTCATTGGATTTCATGGAGGGGTTGATTTTTAATGAATTTTTGGAGCCTATAATAGGCTTACATGCATGAAAAAAATGGAAAATCGTACCCAGGCTTGGAATTTTGATCGGTTATCTGCAAGCATCCACGCTTAGATATATCCAACTTCCCCTCCAAGTTTCATTGGATTTCATGGAAGGATTGATTTTTAATGAATTTATGGAGCCTATAATCGGTTTACATGCATGAAAAAAATGGAAAATCGTACCCAGGTATGGAATTTTGATCTGGTTTTTTGCAAGCATCCACTCTTAAATATAATTGGCTTACATGCATGAAAATTTGAAAAATCGTACCTAGGCATGGAATTTTGATATGATTTTTTGCGAGCATCCATGCTTAAATATATCCAAAACTCCCTACAAGTTTCATTGGATTTCATGGAAGGATTGAATTTTAGTGAATTTTTGGAGCCAATAATAGGCTTACATGCATGAAAAATGGAAAATCGTACTCAGGAATGGAATTTTGATCTGGTTTTTTGCAAGTATTCACACTTAAATATATCCAACACCCCCTCCAAGTTTCATCGGATATCATGGAAGGATTGATTTTTAATGATTTTTTGGCTTACATGCATGAAAAATGGAAAATCGTACCCAGACACGGAATTTTGATATGGTTTTTTGCAAGCATCCACGCTTAAATATATCCAACACCCTCTCCAAGTTTCGTTGGATTTCATGGAAGGATTGAGTTTTAGTGAATTTTTAGAGCCTATAATAGGCTTACATGCATAAAAACCTGACAGGAAAATGACAGCCCACAGTGCTCTATGCTCCAACCCAATAGGAAAATGACATGCTTTTCCAAACAACAATTGAAATGGAGACATTCCAATTGGAGTCTTAAATGATGTCCTGTAAGCCCACAAGGTATCATCAAGTTTCTTGGACCATTGAGTCCTAGCATTCCCAACAGTTTTTTCCAATATTCTTTTCAATTCCCTGTTGGAAAATTCAACTTGACCACAAGTCTGCGGGTGGTATGGAGTGCTTATCTTGTGTTTGACTCCTTACTTTGCAAGAGCATATTCAACCCACCTATTATCAAAATGAGTGCCCCCATCACTAATGATGGCTCTTGGGATTCCAAATCTGGAAAAAATGTTCTTTCTCAAGAAGGCAATCACTACCCTAGAATCATTTGTTGGAGAGGCTATGGCTTCAACCCATTTAGAAACACAGTCAACTGCCACCAGGATATACTTGTTAGAGTAGGACGAAGGGAAGGGTCCCATAAAATCCATACCCCAAACATCAAAAATCTCCACCTCCACAATGTTATTTAAAGGCATTTCATGTCTTCTGGAGATGTTCCCGGTTCTTTGTGTTAGTATATGGGTGTCCTAGAGACAATCTTTTGATTAAATAAAGGACACTAGATGTATAACTTTGTTTGTCGCAAATAAATGAAAGCACTATTTATTCAGTTTCATATTGTGTCTCAATATTATTGTTAATATTATATGAACGAACTGGATAAACCCCTTGGAATAGAACAGGTATCACTTGAGTATCTGTGATGAGATCACGATCATGAGGATTCAAGGATATCGCATGTCTATTCCTAATTATATGTTCCTAGTCTAGAGACACTTTGTTTGGGGATCAGTGATCTCGGGTAAGACTAGTACGACTTATCTACTTGTATATGGATACAAGGTAAAGACCTCATGAGCTACAGATATGGAGATATCTTAGCTAAAGTCGTGGGTGGACCTATAAGAGTATAGCTCGCATTGAACAGACCCAAAAAGAGACTCTATGAAGAAATCTCACAGATAGTGTCATTAGAGTAATCTCTTTATATTTGGGTATGTCTTTCCTTAGACCAGAAGTTATTACATAGACTGTGTTCTTGAAGGCATGTTTTGATTGTATGCCTCGTCTGCCTGAAACATGGATATTGGGCATATCCTTAAAGGGCACAGGGCTAGGGTAATAAGCTGAAGGAATTCGTCAAATCTCTGTGAAAGATTAGGTTATCTGTAAACCGGAGGAATCGGGATGACATTTAGAGGGACTCGGGAATCTATGCATAGTAAAAGAGATCATGAGATGATCTACCTTTAGAGTCAGTAAATTGAAGATTACCTATTTCGAATAAAGCTTACCCTAAACTGCAGGGGTTGATACATTTCCTTACCCTAGGTTAATGGGAAGATAACCGAGACGAAGGGAAATACATACGGTAACCAAATATGTGCAATAGGATGATCAAGTCATTAATCTGACTAGTTCTGGGGCAACAAAGCATTGCTAGTGCTCTGTGTTGTCATTAATTGGGTTATGGGCTTGTTGGGCCCAAGCCCAGTTATGTCAGAAGCTAAGTTGGACCTAATGGGTCACACACTAACACCTTGTAGTCATGATGAACTAGCTTTAAAGGTATTGGGCCTAATAATGGTTGTTAGCCCAAGAAGCTGTTTGGAAGCCCACCTAAATGGGTGGAGGGCGCATGGAGCTTTGTAATGGGCTTGGATAGTCCAAGCCATTACTAATTAATTTAATTAGTTAAATTAATAATCAAACATTTGAATTTTGAATTTTGAATTTGAAATTTAAATTTTGAATTTGGAATTTGAATTTGAAATTCGAATTTTGAATTTGAAATTTGAAATTTGAAATTGGATTTTGAATTTTGAAATTCGAATTTTGAATTTGGAATTTGAAATTTGAAATTTTGAATTTTGAATTTGAATGATTGAACATTTGAATTCAAGTGTTTGAATTCGAATTTGAATTGGCTATGAAAAATTTGTTTTATAACAAAAGGATAAGATAAGATCTTATTGGAACAAATTCCTTATATCAAGAGGAGATCTTTGAAGATCATCATGGGTTGTTTAGGGCGCACACTTTAACTGACAAGGATGTCATCATGTCATTTAAACAAAGCTCCAATCAGATTTAGTAGTTGAGAGAATAAGTGGGTGAGTTGGTTCAAATTTTGAATGCAACTATATGATAGTTTTTTAAATCAAAGTTTGAATAGGTTTGAACTTAGTTTCATGAGGATAAGATTGGAGGTTGCTGGCTAGATTTGTTTTGCAACAACTCCACCTTATCCTCCTTGATTCCATGCGCCACTTTCAAATGAGTTTGAAAGGATAATTTGATTTAATTATCTCATTCTCTTCTTCCTCTTGTGCGCACAACACAAGACAAGTTCCTCTCCTTAGGGTTTTGAGAAAACCTAGCCTACACTCCTTCATCTGATGCACCATTCTGTAGGGTAGTTCACTACACCTTTCCAAACACAGTACCTAGCCTCCACCTTCACCAATTGGGCGCATAACAAGCCTCATTGTGGTGATCATCTGGTGGCTTTCAAGAAGGCGTTCTTGCATCATTGACGAACGGTGGTGTGGATCACCATTAGAGGATTTGAACCCTTCAGACTTGACAGCTGATCTCCCTGACTGATCTGGCCAAAATAAGGTAACATCATGTTGTCTTAAAGCATGAATCTTGTGTGCATTTATATTTCCGCGGTAAAATCTTTTGTTTTTCCACCTTACATGCACCGGCCTTCAAGGCCAGTTTACTTTCAAGTGGTATCAGAGCCCGGTTGCTTTACCATCAGCGGGTGATGGTACCTTGTTTGTGAAAAGAGTTTTTTCACGGTCAGAATCTTTAAAGGGTTAAAGTTTAATTCTGCATATGGATTTTGAATCACAAATCCTTTAAGGTGTTAAAGTTTTTGTTTTTATGAACATGTAAGTTTGATTCTGTGTTCATAAAACATTATGCATCATGGTTTAGTTTCTTTTTCTTTATGAAAGTCTTAAAAGGAACACCCTTTTTGAAAGGGTAGATTCGGCCATGAAGGGTACTAAGAATACCTTGAATGTTTTCTTATTTTTCTCCATGAATTGTGTCATCTACATTGCATGAAATTTTGTGACAAAATTTATCATATAGTCACCTATATGATTCGGCCATGAAGGGGTTTGTGGCTACATGCATGGTTTAATTTTGTTTTCTTTGAGAAAGAATTAACAAAATTTGAATTAAAAATTGTTTTAAAATTCAGCCAACTAGAGAAATTTAAGAATATGAATCTTGATATTATTTTGATGTTTAAATGTTAAATATCAAAATATATGTGAAAATATTATGTGATAATATAATGTTTGTGTTTGCAAGTTTTGATCCTTTCATGTACAAACAGGAAGGGGATGGTCATGGTGTCCGGATTTAAAAATTTTGAATTTTAAATTAATGTGTAATTGCTCCATTTAATTTACAAGTGTATTTATAATTTAATATTTGTAATTTTGTCCCACCAAAGATGTTTTGGAGTTTCTTTAATTATGTGTAATTAGAGAAATAGGCTAGTGGCGTATAGACGACAAGCGGTCGTTGCTTAAAGAAGCAAAATGGACAAAAGCGCGAGCACCATGACTATCTCAATATAAACTGTTTATATGCATGTATGATTAGAACATCTAGTATGCATGAATTGGGCAAACCACATTTTGTATGGTTATTATGTTTGTCCAATAGCGACTAGTGTAAACCGATAGATGTTTGACATAGGTTACGACTAGCATGATAACTTACAACATGCGTTTGATGAGACCTAATTAACCCTAAAATAAAAGGAACCCTTAAAAGGAATAAATAATTAAGCATATGATTACCTCCCACCACCAATGCTACTCAAACCTCTTCTACATAGTGGTGCTCCACAACTAGGTTGGGACCCACTGTTTCGTTGAGCAAGAGTAGTGTTTGAAGTGTAAGACACTTAGGGTGCTGGTTTAATGCTTAACTAAGACATAAGTTGCAGGCACAGTCGGGCTTATGTGCTTAGGGTAATGGTGCTAGGTTGGTTGCATGAGATGTGTTAGTATATGGTTGCCTAGAGACAATCTTTTGATTAAATAAAGGATACTAGATGTAGAACTTTGTTTGTCCCAAATAAATGAAATCACTATTTATTCAGTTTCATATTGAGTCTCGATATTATTGTTAATATTATATGAACGAACTGGATAAACCCCTTGGAATAGAACAGGTATCTCTTGAGTATCTGTGATGAGATCACGATCATGAGGATTCAAGGATATCGCATGTCTATTCCTAATTATATGTTCCTAGTCTAGAGACACTGAGTATGGGGATCAGTGATCTCGGGTAAGACTAGTACGACTTATCTACTTGTATATGGATACAAGGTAAAGACCTCATGAGCTACAGATATGGAGATATCTTAGCTAAAGTCGTGGGTGGACCTATAAGAGTATAGCTCGCACTGAACAGACCCAAAAAGAGACTCTATGAGGAAAATTTACAGATAGTGTCATTAGAGTAATCTCTTTATATTTGGGTATGTTTTTCCTTAGAGCAGAAGTTATTACCTAGACTGTGTTCTTGAAGGCATGTTTTGATTGTATGCCTCGTCTGCCTGAAACATGGAGACTCATAGGTATACTGTTGGGCGTGTCCTTAAAGGGCACAGGGCTAGGGTAATAAGCTGAAGGAATTCGTCAAATTTCTGTGAGAGATTAGGTTATCTGTAAACCGGAGAAATCGGGATGACATTTACAGGGACTCGGGAATCTATGCAAAGTAAAAGAGATCATGAGATGATCTGCCTTTAGAGTCAGTAAATTGAAGATTCCCTATTTCGAATAAAGCTTACCCTAAATCGCAGGGGTTGATACATTTCCATACCCTAGGTTAATGGGAAGATAACCGAGACAAAGGGAAATACATACGGTACCAAATATGTGCAATAGGATGATCAAGTCATTAATCTGACTAGTTCTAGGACAACAAAGCATTGCTAGTGCTTTGTGTTGTCATTAATTGGGTTGTGGGCTTGTTGGGCCCAAGCCCAGTTATGTCAGAAGCTAAGTTAGATCTCGCGAAAACATATCCACAATAAAATCGAGAGGGGAAACAAATCTGGTTGGATTTCGGTTGATTACAAATTAAATTGCATCCCCTTGGTTGATTAAAAAAGGGGATTTTAGCCTAGGGAAAGCTGATGGTTTCTCTATAGACCTAATGGGTCACACACTAACACCTTGTAGTCATGATGAACTAGCTTTAAAGGTATTGGGCCTAATAATGGTTGTTAGCCCAAGAAGTTGTTTGGAAGCCCACCTAAATGGGTGGATGGTGCATGGAGCTTAGTAATGGGCTTGGATAGTCCAAGCCATTACTAATTAATTTAATTAGTTAAATTAATAACCAAACATTTGAATTTTGAATTTTGAATTTGAAATTTTTTTGAAATTTGAATTTGGAATTTGAATTTTGAAATTTGAATTTTGAATTTGAAGTTTGAAATTTTTAATTTTGAATTTGAATGTTTGAACATTTGAATTCAAGTGTTTGAATTCGAATTTGAATTGGCTTTGAAAAGTTGTTTAATAACGAAAGGATAAGATAAGATCTTATTGGAACAAATTCCTTGGATCAAGAAGAATCTTTTGGAGCATACCTTGGGGCTGTTTGGGGCGCATACTTAAGTGATAAGGATGTCATCTTGTCACTTAAAATAAAACTCCAATCAGATTTGGTAGTTGAGAGAATAAGTGGGTGAGTTGGTTCAGATTTTGAATGCAACTACTCAACATATTTGGACCCTTTTTAGGGCTGAATTATGCGCATGAAATACATACTATATGATAGTTTATGAATCTAATTTTGAATTGTTTTGAGCTTAGTTTTATGAGGATAAGATTGGAGGTTGTTGGCAAGATTTGTTTTGCAACAACTCCACCTTATCCTCCCTTATTCATGTGCCACTTTCAAAGGTTTTTGAAAGGATAATTTTATTTAATTATCATTCTCTTTTCCTCAAGTGTGTGCATAACAACACACTAGTTCCTCTCCTTAGGGTTTTTGAGAAAACCTAGCCTACACTCCTTCATCTCATGCACCATTCTGTAGGGTAGTTCACTACACCTTTCCATACAGAATACCTAGCCTCCACCTTCACCACTTGTGCGCATAGCAAGCCTAATTGTGGTGATCATCTGGTGGCTTACAAGAAGGCGTTCTTGCATCATTGATGAACGGTGGTGTGGATCACCATTAGAGGGTTTGAACCCTTCAGACCTGACAACTGATCTCCCTGACTGATCAGGCCAAAAACAAGGTAACATCATGCTGTCTTAAAGCATGAATCCATGTGTGCATGTATGATTCCGTAGTAAAATTTTTGTTTTTACACCATACATGCATCGGCCTTCAAAGGCCAGTTTACTTTCAAGTGGTATCAGAGCCTGTTGCTTTACCATCGGCGGGTGATGGTACCTTGTTTGTGAAAAGAGTTTTTTCACGGTCAAAATCCTTAAAGGGTTAAAGTTTAATTCTGCATATGGATTTTGAGTCACAAATCCTTTAAGGTGTTAAAGTTTTTGTTTTTATGAACATGTAAATTTGATTCTATGTTCATAAAACATTATGCATCATGGTTTAGTTTCTTTTTCTTTATGAAAGTCTTAAAAGGAACACCTTTTTTGAAAGGGTAGATTCGGCCATGGAGGGTACTAAGAGTACCTTGAATATTTTCTTATTTTTCTCCATAAATCGTGTCATGTTTATATGCATGAAATTTTGTGACAAAATTTATCATATAGTCTACTATAAGGTTCGGCCATGAAGGGGTTTGTGGCTACATGCATGGTTTAATTTTGTTTTCTTTAAGAAAGAATTAAAAAAATTTGAATTAAAATTGTTTTTAAATTCGGCCAACTAGAGAAATTTAAGAATATGAATCTTGATATTATTTTGATGTTTAAATGTTAAATATCAAAATATATGTGAAAATATCATGTGATAATATAATGTTTGTGTTTGCAAGTTTTGAACTTTTCAGGTACAAACTGGAAGGAGATGGTCATGGTGCCCGGATTTAAAATTTTTGAATTTTAAATTAATGTTTAATTGCGCCTTTTAATTTACAAGTGTATTTGTAATTTAATTTTGTAATTTTGTCCCTCCAAAGATGTTTTGGAGTTTCTTTAATTATGTGTAATTAGAGAAATAGGCTAGTGACGTATAGACGACAAGCGGCCGTTGCTTAAAGAAGCAAAATGGACAAAAAGTGCGAGCACCATGACTATCTCAATATAAACTGTTTATATGCATGTATGATTAGAACGTCTAGTATGCATGAATTGGGCAAACCGCATTTTGTATGGTTATTATGTTTGTCCAATAGCGACAAGTGTATACCGATAGATGTTTGACATAGGTAATGACTAGCATGATAACTTACAACATGCGTTTGATGAGACCTAATTAACCCTAAAATAAAAGGAACCCTTAAAAGAAATAAATAATTAAGCGTATGATTACCTTCCACCACCAATGCTACTCAAACCTCTTCTACGTAGTGGTGCTCCACGACTCGGTTGGGACCCACTGTTTCGTTGAGCTAGAGTAGTGTTTGAAGTGTAAGACACTTAGGGTGCTGGTTTAATGCTTAACTAAGATATAAGTTGCAGGCACAGCCGGGTTTATGTGCTTAGGGTAATGGTGCTAGGTTGGTTGCATGAGATGCACCACTAAGTGACAAAGAGTTATCAACCTAATGTTAAGAGAGGGTATGAGATACTGTTGATAAAGATCAACCCATTATTTAAATTAATCTTGCGGTGTCAGACGGAGATTAAAATAAATAATCAACTGTCAGTGCGTTCAATTCTCGATACGAATAAACTGACAGGTGCAAATTTTATGGACTGGTATCGGAACTTAAGAATTGTTCTTAAGACCAAAAAGATAGTTTATGTCCTTGACACTGTTTTTCCTATTGCGCCTAAGGAAGGGGAAGATGGGTTCACAAAATTTGATTTCGAGACCCACAAGCAACACATGGATGATAATGTGTTGGCTTGTTGCATCATGCTGGCATCCATGTCGCCTGAACTGCGTAAATAGCACGAGCATATGGATGCCCCCTCTATTATCCTGTATCTCAAGGAGTTATATGATATTAAAGGCAGACATGAGAGGTATGAGACCTTTAGGGAATTGTTCCTGTACAAGATAACTGAAGGCATGTGTTTTAGCCACCATGTATTGAAGATGATGGCACTCATTAAGAAGCTAGAGGGTCTAGGGTTCACAATGGATACTGAATTAATTAATGACTTAGTTCTATCATCACTTCCTCCTTCTTTCAGTGAATTCATAATGGATTAGAACATGCATGGGATGCTTGTGAGCTTGCCAGAGTTGTTAAGGATGTTAACGACTGCTGAAATGTCTTTCAAGAAGGATGAGACACAAGCTCTTATGATTAGTGGGCCTGAAAGGGCCATGGGTAAGGGCAAAGAGCCTGCAAAAGGCAACTCCCTTAAGCCAAAGGAAAACCCAATAAGTAAAAGGGCAAAAAGAAAGTTAAGGGAGCACCCAAGGACAAAAGCGATGTTGTGTGCTTCTATTGTGGCAAATATGGCCATTGGAAAAGGAATTGTCCAGACTACCTGAAGAGTGTGAAGGAGCATGGTGATGCTTCAACCTCAGGTATTCACATGATTGAGATAAATTGTTCTTATGCTAATCCGACTTCATAAGGTATTGGATACCGGTTATGGTTCTTATAATCTGCAATGTGTTGCAGGTGCTTAGAAGCCTATAAGATTGGAGAAGAACGAGGTGGACCCCGCGCAGGTGATGAAACAAGAGTTGCTGCTCATGCTGGTGGAGATACCGACCTCATTAGCCTACGGGCACCTTATTGCATTTGAATAATTGTCTTTATGTTCCCGGCATTTCTAGAAATATAATTTCTTGTTTAGAACAAGATGGTTTTGCTTTAACTATTGAGGATGGTACATTTTCTATCATTTTGAATGATATTGTTTTGGTACGCTTCTTTAATTAATGGCTTGTAAGTTTTGGAAATGGGAACTAAAGTGCTCAATGTAGATGTGAAATGACCTAGGATAGATAATCAATCTTATCTTTGGCACTATAGACTAGGGCACATAAATGAAACAAGATTGTCTAGGATGCATAGAGATGGATACCTGGACTCCAAGGATTTGGAATCATATGGACAGTATAAATCTTGTCTAGCTGGGAAAATGACTCGTCAATGCCCAAAGGGCTTGATATTCATAGGGCTAGTGAGTTATTAGAACTCATTCACTGTGATTTATGTGGCCCAATGTATATTGTGGCTAGAGGAGGAAACTCCTATTTTATTTACTGATGAAGTAGAGAAACGGCGTGGCAAGATGGTTAAGTCATTACGATCAGATCGTGATGGTGAATATTTGAGCCATGAGTTTCGGGATTATCAGAGAGAAAATAGAATTTTCTCGCAGTTTACTGCACTTAACACACCACACCAAAACGGTATCAGGAGAAACAGGACTGTGTTAGACATGGTTAGGTCTATGATGAGTGAGACTCAACTTCCAAAGTCATTTTGGGGATATGCCTTAGACACAGCCGCAAACTTTCTAAAATAGGGTACCGTCTAAATCTGTTCAGACCACACCATATAAGATATAGAGTGGTAAGAGACCCAACCTGAGTTACCTCAGGGTATGGGGATCGCCAGCTTATGTCAAAGCGTTGACATCAGACAACCTTAGTGCTGAGAGTACTAAATGTCGATTTGTGGGGTATCCTAAAGGTTCTAAGGGATACTTGTTTTACTCCAGGAATGCTGAGTTCCTTGAGAAGGATTGGATCTCTCAAGGAGGCAGTGGGAGTAAGATTGATCTTGGAGAAGTGCAAGATCCACAAGAACAGATTGAGGAACCCGAGTCTGCTTCGCAGGCGACGTTCTCCAATGGAGAAGTAAACACACAACTCCGTAGATCTACGAGGGTCATCCATCCACCTAAGAAGTACGGGTTTATGATTGAGAATCAGCAAACTGTTGAGGATGATGAACCAAGTAACTACGAGGAGGCGGTCAAAGATGTTGACTCCTCTAGATGGCTAGAAGCCATGGAATCTGAAATGGATTCGATGTATCAGAACAAGGTATGGACCTTGGTTCCTAAACCGCAAGGAATAGTTCCTATCGGTAATAAATGGGTCTTTAAAAGAAAGACTGATGCAGATGGCAACGTTCAGACCTACAAAGCTAGGTTGGTGGCGAAAGGGTATAATCAAAGATAAGGAGTTGACTATGATGAAACTTTCTCACCAGTTGCCATGATCAAATCTATTAGGATCATGCTTGCAATAGCAGCATACCACGACTATGAAATTTGACAAATGGATGTCAAGACCGCCTTCTTGAATGGGTTCTTGAAGGAGGAAGTGTACATGACACAACCTGAAGGCTTTGAAATCAAAGATCAGGAGCATATGGTATGCTAACTACAATGGTTAATATATGGGCTAAAGCAAGCATCAAGGAGTTGGAATATACGTTTTGATGAAGTCGTTAGAGTAACGGTTTTATCAAGAACGAGGATGAACCTTGTGTTTACAGGAAGGTTAGTGGGAGTAATGTCGTCTTCCTAGTACTTTATGTAGATGACATATTGCTAATAGGAAATGACATCCCCACATTAAAAATAACGAAAAAGTGGCTTTCAGAAAACTTCACCATGAAGGATTTGGGAGAGGCAGCCTTTATACTTGGTATAAAGATCTATAGAGATAGATCCAAGAGGCTGCTGGGTTTATCTCAATCCACGTATGTTGACAAGATGCTAAAGAGGTTTAGCATGGAAGGGTCGAAAAGGGGTTTTCTTCCTGTCAGTCATGGGGTACACCTATCAAGGGCTATATGTCCTAAGTCACAGCCTGAGAAGGATCGCATGAGTGGAATTCCATACGCTTCGGCTATTGGATCCATCATGTATGCCATGATATGTACGGGACCAGATGTCTCATATGCTTTAAGCATTACGAGCAAATACCAGTCAGACCTTGGAGAGTGTCACTGGACGGCAGTCAAAACCATCCTTAAATACTTAAGAAGAACTAAGGATGCGTTTCTGGTCTATGGTGGGGTTAATGAGCTAAGAGTGAAAGGGTTCATTGAAGCCAGCTTTCAAAGTGACAAAAATGACTGTAAGTCACAATCAGTGTTTGTATTCACCTTAAATGGTGGGGCAGTATATTGGAAGAGTTCCAAGCAGGATACTAAAGCAGATTTAACGACAGAAGCTGAATACATAGTTGCTTCAGAAGCGGCTTAGGAGGCCGTGTGGATCAAGGAAGTTCATTTCTGAACTAAGGGCGGTTCCAAGTGTGGATGAGCCGATACAGTTGCTTTGCGACAACAATTGAGCCATTACGCAGTCAATGGAACCTAGGTCTCATCAAAGATCTAAACATGTGCTCCGCAGATATCACCTGATTAGAGTAATCAATGATAGAATGGATGTAAAGATGGATTATATTCCCACAGACGATAACCTGGCCGATTCTCTGACAAAGGCTGTTTCTCAGAGAAAACATAATAGTGATTATGAGGCTTTAGGTATACGACTTAGGTCTGATTGGCTCTAGACCAAGTGGGAGCTTGTTAGTATATGGGTGTCCTAGAAATAATCTTTTGATTAAATAAAGGACACTAGATGTAGAACTTTGTTTGTCGCAAATAAATGAAAGCACTATTTATTCAGTTTCATATTGTGTCTCGATATTATTGTTAATATTATATGAACGAACTGGATAAACCCCTTGGAATAGAACAGGTATCTCTTGAGTATCTGTGATGAGATCACGATCATGAGGATTCAAGGATATCGCATGTCTATTCCTAATTATATGTTCCTAGTCTAGAGACACTGAGCATGGGGATCAGTGATCTCGGGTAAGACTAGTACGACTTATCTACTTGTATATGGATACAAGGTAAAAACCTCATGAGCTGCAGATATGGAGATATCTTAGCTAAAGTCGTGGGTAGACCTATAAGAGTATAGCTCGCACTGAACAGACCCAAAAAGAGACTCTATGAGGAAATCTCACAGATAGTGTCATTAGAGTAATCTCTTTATATTTGGGTATATCTTTCCTTAGAGCAGAAGTTATTACCTAGACTGTGTTCTTGAAGGCATGTTTTGATTGTATGCCTCGTCTGCCTGAAACATGGAGACTCATAGGTATACTGTTGGGCGTGTCCTTAGAGCAGAAGTTATTACCTAGACTGTGCACAGGTCTGCCTAGGGTAGGTATACTGTTGGGCGTGTCCTTAAAGGGCACAGGGCTAGGGTAATAAGCTGAAGGAATTCGTCAAATCTCTGTTAGAGATTAGGTTATCTGTAAACCGGAGAAATCGGGATGACATTTACAGGGACTCGGGAATCAATGCATAGTAAAAGAGATCATGAGATGATATGCCTTTAGAGTCAGTAAATTGAAGATTCCCTATTTCGAATAAAGCTTACCCTAAATCGCAGGGGTTTATACATTTCCTTACCCTAGGTTAATGGGAAGAAAACCGAGACGAAGGGAAATTAATACGGTAACCAAATATGTGCAATAGGATGATCAAGTCATTAATCTGACTAGTTCTGGGGCAACAAAGCATTGCTAGTGCTCTGTGTTGTCATTAATTAGGTTGTGGGCTTGTTGGGCCCAAGCCCAGTTATGTCAGAAGCTAAGTTGGACCTAATGGGTCACACACTAACACCTTGTAGTCATGATGAACTAGCTTTAAAGGTATTGGGCCTAATAATGGTTGTTAGCCCAAGAAGTTGTTTGGAAGCCCACCTAAATGGGTGGATGGTGCATAGAGCTTAGTAATGGGCTTGGATAGTCCAAGCCATTACTAATTAATTTAATTAGTTAAATTAATAATCAAACATTTGAATTTCTAATTTTGAATTTGAAATTTTAATTTTGAAATTTGAATTTGGAATTTGAATTTTGAAATTCAAATTTTGAATTTGAAATTTGAATTTTGAAATTTCAATTTGAAATTGGAATTTTGAAATTCAAATTTTGAATTTGAAATTTGAAATTTGGAATTTTGAATTTGAATGTTTGAACATTTGAATCCAAGTGTTTGAATTCGAATTTGAATTGGCTTTGAAAAGTTATTTCATAACAAAAGGATAAGATAAGATCTTATTGGAACAAATTCTTTGGATCAAGAAGAATCTTTGGAGCATACCTTGGGGCTGTTTGGGGCGCATACTTAGGTGATAAGGATGTCATCTTGTCACTTAAAACAAAGCTCCAATCAGATTTGGTAATTGAGAGATTAAGTGGGTGAGTTGGTTCAAATTTTGAATGCAACTACTCAACATATTTGGACCCTTTTTAGGGCTGAATTATGCGCATGAAATACGTACTATATGATAGTTTATGAATCTAATTTTGAATTGTTTTGAACTTAGTTTCATGAGGATAAGATTGGAGGTTGTTGGCAAGATTTGTTTTGCAACAACTCCACCTTATCCTCCCTTATTCATGCGCCACTTTCAAAGGTTTTTGAAAGGATAATTTCATTTAATTATCATTCTCTCTTCCACAAGTGTGCGCATAACAACACACTAGTTCCTCTCCTTAGTGTTTTTGAGAAAATCTAGCCTACACTCCTTCATCTCATGCACCATTCTGTAGGGTAGTTCACTACACCATTCTGTAGGGTAGTTCACTACACCTTTCCATACAGAATACCTAGCCTCGACCTTCACCACTTGTGCACATAGTAAGCCTCATTGTGGTGATCATCTGGTGGCTTACAAGAAGGCGTTCTTGCATCATTGACGAACGGTGGTGTGGATCACCATTAGAGGGTTTGAACCCTTCAAACCTGACAACTGATCTCACTGACTGATCAGGCCAAAAACAAGGTAACATCATGCTATCTTAAAGCATGAATCCATGTGTGCATGTATGTTTCCGCAATAAAAATTTTGTTTTTACACCTTACATGCATCGGCCTTCAAAGGCCAGTTTACTTTCAAGATGCACCACTAAGTGACAAAGAGTTGTCAACCTAATGTTAAGAGAGGGTATGAGATACTGTTGATAAAGATCAACCCATTATTTAAATTAATCTTGCGGTCTTAGATGGAGATTAAAATAAATAATCGCAATCTTAATCCCACTAAGGTAAAATCTAAAAGTAGATTAACCCTAAGTCAAATAGTAAAGGTCATTGACTTAGATAAAATAGTGGGAGGGGAAAATTATGAAGTGGAGAAATAGCGTGGCAAGATGATTAAGACATTATGATCAGATCGTGGTGGTGGATATTTAAGCCACGAGTTTCAGGATTATCTGAGAGAAAATGGAATTCTCTCACAACTTACCGCTCCTTACACACCACACCAAAACGGTGTCTCCGAAAGGAGAAACAGGACCTTGTTAGACATGGTTAGGTCTATGATGAGTGAGACTCATCTTCCAAAATCGTTTTGGGGATATGCCTTAGACACAACAGCATACCTTCTAAATAGGGTACATTCTAAATCTGCTCAGACCACACTATATGAGATATGGAGTGGTAAGAGACCCAACCTGAGTTACCTCAGGGTATGGGGATCGCCAGCTTATGTCAAAGCGTTGACATCAGACAAGCTTAGTGCTAAGAGTACTAAATGTCTATTTGTGGGGTATCCTAAAGGTACTAAGGGATACTACTTCTACTCCATGGAAGAACACAAAGTGTTTGTGTCAAAGAATGTTGAGTTCCTTGAGAAGGATTTGATCTCTCAAGGAGGCAGTGGGAGTAAGATTGATCTTGAAGAAGTGCAAGATCCACAAGAACAGATTGAGGAACACGAGTCTGCTCCGCAGGCGACGTTTTCCAGTGGATAAGTAAACACACAACTCCGTAGATCTACGAGGGTCATCCATCCACCTGAGAGGTATGGGTTTGTGATTGAGAATCAGCAAACTGTTGAGGATGATGAACCAAGTAACTACGAGGAGGCAGTCAAGGATGTTGACTCCTCTAGATGGCTTGAAGCCATGGAATCTGAAATGGATTCGATGTATCAGAACATGGTACCTTGGTTCCTAAACCGCAAGGAATAGTTCCTATCGGTAATAAATGGGTCTTTAAAAGAAAGACTGATGCAGATGGCAACATTCAGACCTACAAAGCTAGGTTGGTGGCGAAAGGGTATCGTCAAAGACAAGGAGTTGACTATGATGAAACTTTCTCACCAGTTGCCTTGATCAAATCTATTAGGATCATGCTTGCAATAGCAGCATACCACAACTGTGAAATTTGGCAAATGGATGTCAAGACCGCATTCTTGAAGGAGGAAGTGTACATGACACAATCTAAAGGCTTTGAAATCAAAGATCAAGAGCATATGGTATGCAAACTACAAAGGTCAATATATGGGCTAAAGCAAGCATCAAGGAGTTGGAATATACGCTTTGATGAAGTCGTTAAGAGTAATGGTTTTATCAAGAACAAGGATGAACCTTGTGTTTACAGGAAGGTTAGTGGGAGTAATGTCGTCTTCCTAGTGCTTTATGTAGATGACATATTGCTAATAGGAAATGACATCCACACATTAAAAATAACGAAAGAGTGGCTTTCAGAAAACTTCACCATGAAGGATTTAGGAGAGGCAGCCTTTATACTTGGTATAAAGATCTATAGGGATAGATCCAAAGGCTGCTGGGTTTATCTCAATCCACGTATGTTGACAAGATGCTAAAGAGGTTTAGCATGGAAGGTCGAAAAGGGATTTTCTTCCTGTCAGTCATGGGGTACACCTTTCAAGGGCTATGTGTCCTAAGTCACAGCCTGAGAAGGATCGCATGAGTGGAATTCCATACGCTTCAGCTATTGGATCCATTATGTATGCCATGATATGTACGAGACCAGATGTCTCATATGCTTTAAGCATTACGAGCAGATACCAGTCAGACCCTATGATGTCTTTCCTTGTATAACAATTCCCAAATTCATGATTGATCTCAATTGAATCAGAATCCTTATTTTCAATTGAGAACATTCGGATCATTAAATCTGATGATTATTCCTTTTCCATAATCGAAATCGCGAACCTCGAATCGAATATCCACAATCGCATGATATCGATATGAGTTAGGAAAAGAAACAAATCTGGTTAGAGAATTATAAAAATTACCAAATTCACGATTAATCTCAATTGAATCAGAATCCTTATTTCCAATTGAGGTTAATCGAATCATCAAATCTGATGATCATTCTTCACCCATAATCGCAATCGCGAACCTCAGATCGAATATCCACAATCACACGATATTGATCTGAGTTATGGTAAAGAAACGAATCTGGTTAGAGATTGATCGCAGATCCTCTAGACAGATCCATAGAATCCCTTCCCCTTAGGTTGATTAAAAGCGTGTTTAGCCTAGCATGGCTAGGATAAAAATGTTTAAAAATAAAATAAAAAAAAAAAAGATGAAGAACACGAAAAACACTTCAGAGAAAATGCTTTGATCCCAAAATCCGAAAATTACATAATCTCAAAAATGTTTTCCTCCTACCTTCATATGTCCCTAGGGTTCAGAAACCAAATTGGGTTGGGCTCAATTCAGATCGGCCCGGCCCATTCGTCTAAAATGCAAAATAAAATAATAAAATAAAACTTAATTATAAGTCTAAAACTTCAGCAAAACATGTTCTTATTGGCTTCAGAAATCAAACAGATTCCAGTCCGAATTGGGCTTCGAGCTCTACATAAGAATTGTAGCCCTCTGTGTTATCTGAAAAACCCAATAAGAACGGAGTCAATCTGACAACTGTGGACCGATATATGGCCAAAATACAGAAGTAACGTAAAGTTGAAAAATTCTGACGAAAATAAATTAAACCCAATCAAACACTAAAAAATGTAAATTAACTCAAAACTTCATTATTTTATTCAAATAAATCCTAAAAATACTAATCAAGAGTAACAAATAAGTGCAATAAAATATGAGTTATCAAGCGCCTCCCAAAATTGAGATGTGAACTTCGGGTCCCTATCACTGATGATACTCTCGGGCATCCCGTGAAGCCTCACAATCTCGCGGACATATAGCTTGGCCAACTGCTCTGTAGTGAAACTCACCTTCACTGGAAGAAAATGGGCAGACTTGGTCAATCTGTCCATAATGACCCATATAGAGTCACAACCAGCCTGAGTCTTCGGTAATCCCACCATGAAGTCCATGGAAATACTCTCCCACTTCCACTGTGGAATCTCAAGAGGTTGAAGTTTACCAGACGGTTTCTGGTGGTCAATCTTCACCTTCTGACATATAAGACACTTGGATACGTAGACCGCTATGTCTTTCTTCATGCCCGGCCACCAAAAATTTCTCTTTAAGTCCTGGTACATTTTTGTAGCACCATGGTGGATAGTAAACTGGACCTTATGAGCCTCTGTCATAACCTCATCAGTCAATGGCCCTCGAGGGATTACAACCCTCTTCTGGAACATTAGCAAACCATCCTCATTCCAAGACACACCGTCTTGTTTTTTCACATAATCAAGGCACTTTCTTTGCACTTGCGCCTCTTTAATCTTTTCCATCAGCTCATTAATCACTTCCGTTGTTTCCATCTCGAGCAGTGCGCCCCCAAACAAGGAGTTCACTCTCAAGTCTCTAAACTTTTCAATCACATCATAATCGCTCATCATCAAGCTGGATAAGCTCACGGATTTCCGGCTTAAAGCATCGGCTACCACATTAGCCTTGCCAGGATGATACCTCAACTCAAAGTCGTAGTCCTTCAAGAACTCCATCCATCTCCGCTGTCTCATGTTCAACTCCTTCTGGTCAAACAGATATTTCAGACTCTTGTGGTCACTGAATACAGCAAACTTCATGCCATACAGGTAATGCCTCCAAATCTTGAAAGCAAATACAATAGCTGCCAACTCCAGGTCGTGAGTCGGGTAGTTCTCCTCATGAAGTTTCAACTATCTTGAAGCATAAGCAACAACATTCCCTTTTTGCATCAACACACAGCCTAGCCCCTTACCAGAGGCATCACAATAAAGCTCAAACTGCTCCGCAGGATCAGGAAGGACTAACACAGGAGCAGTAGTCAGTCTCTCCTTCAACTCCTGGAAGCACTCCTCACACTCATGTGTCCACACGAATGGAGTCTCCTTTCGGGTAAGGCGAGTCATCGGTAGCACCATCACAGCCTCAATCTTGTTAGGATCAACTGCAACTCCATCAGCCGAAATCACATGACCCAGAAATTTCACCGACTTGAGCCAAAACTCACATTTTGACGGCTTTGCATACAACTTTTTCTCTTTCAACACTTGCAACACAATCTTCAAGTGCTCAGTATGATCCTCCTCTGTCTTGGAGTAAATCAAGATGTTGTCAATGAAGACGACCACAAACTGATCCAGGTACGGCCGGAAGATCCTGTTCATGTAGTCCATGAACACTGCGGGTGCATTGGTGAGTCCAAACGGGATCACCAAGTACTCATAATGACCGTACCTCGAGCGAAACGCTGTCTTTGGGACATCCTCCGGCTTTACCCGTATCTGATGGTATCCGGACCGGAGATCAATCTTTGAATACATACAAGCACCCCTGAGCTGATCCAAGAAATCATCAATGCGTGGGAGGGGATACTTGTTCTTGATTGTCACCTTGTTCAACTGCCTGTAGTCGGTGCACAATCGCATAGTCTCATCTTTCTTTTTCACAAAAATGACCGGTGCTCCCCAAGGAGACACACTCGGCCGAATGAAGTCTTTTGCCGAAAGACCCTCAATATGCTTCTTCAGCTCTGCCAACTCCGGTGGCAACATCCGATATGGAGCTAGTGAAATAGGCCCCACACCAGGCAATAAGTCAATGGAGAATTCTATCTCCCTCTGCGCTGGAAACTCAGGAATCTCCTCGGGAAACACCTCGAGGAATTCCTCACCACAGGAATGTCAGTGAGATCCTCCCGTGTCCCACTCACCAAACCTCCCAACATGACAGCCAAATGCCCATGCTCTGAAGGCCCTCCTCGCCTGGAGGACTGAAATGAACGGTGAGGAACTGACTGTGGACCCACCCGGAGACATCACCACTCTCTTGGCACAACAATCAATCAATGCACAGTTTCTGGACAGCCAATCCATGCCCAGAATAATCTCCAAGTTGGCCATCGGCAATCCTATCAGATCTACCGAGAAGTCACGGCCATCCCATTGAAACGCTACATCGCGATGGATAGAGGAGGTCAAAAAAATTTCTTCGGTGGCGGTGGTCACCCGCATCAGTGGAGAAAGCACATCACTGGACAACTCAAGCCAAACAGCAATACGGGTAGCAATAAATGAATGCGTTTCCCCAGAATCAAAAAGTACATCAACAGCTGAACCACCAATGGTAACAGTACCTCTGACCAGGTTTGGAGCTCTGTCCGACTGCTGACGATCAAGGGTGTACACACGCCCAGTAGTAGGTGGCACTGCTGGTGCCCCTGTAGGAACCATCTGCAGGGAAACTGCCTGCACTGCAGTAGCTCTCGCCGTCGGGCAATCTCTAGAGTAGTGACCCTCCTTGCCACACTGGAAGCATATCAACTGGCCTGTAGCACACGGCCCAATATGTGACTTCCCGCATCCCGAGCATCTGGGAGCAGGAGGTCTCGCTATACTCCCATGAGCAGAAGTCTTCTTAAACTGGTTTGGCGCTTGCTTAGCCGCAAACTATTTTCCCTTGCCTTTGTTCCCAAACTTCCTGTCTCTCCAGGTATTGGAACCACCAATACCCTGTGGCACTCAATCTTGGCCTTCTTGGCCTGACTCGCACTGCAATAGTCCTCAATATCACGACACTGCTGTACCAAAGCCCCGAAGTCTCTCGAAGCAGAACCAGCAAGGTGCCCGGTGATGTCCTCATTAAGTCCCCTACGGAACTTAGCAGCTAGAAAAATGGGAGTCAGCCTCGTCATCCGGAAATGAGCAAACTTGACTAGCTCATTAAACTTGGTTAGGTACTCGTCAACAGACAACGAGACCTGCACCAACCTGTCAAACTCTCCATGCTTCCTCTCCTGAGCATCATAAGGAAAGTATCGACCCAAGAAGCAATCCTCAAAGAACGGCCATGTCATCACATGCCCCTGGATCTCGAACACCTGGGAGGTGTTCGTCCACCACTCATGGGCATCGCCCTCCAACATGTACGTCGCGAAAATCAGCTTCTGCGGCTCAGTGCACTGCATCACCCTGAATATCTTGTCCAGGGCCTGGAGCCATCTAGCTGCAGCAATGGGGTCGTAGGACCCATCAAACGTAGGTGGGTTATGCTTGCGGAAAGCATTCAGCTGGCGGTCGATCTCATCTCGATCCTCAGCAAAAATGGGGACGGCCTGCATAGCTCCCGTCAAGTGGCTACCCTTTCCCATCTGACTCTGGGTGTCCTCCTGTTGATTAGGTGGAGGTGGAGGTGGTGGCGGTGGTGGTGGTGGAGGTGGTGGAGGACACTAGCCCGCAGTAGGATCAGCCCTCAACTCCTCCAACATGACCCTCATCATGGTCATGTTGGCCATCCGATTCTCCTCCAGAACCTCAGCGGTGGCTCTCCTGTTTTCCTCTCTAATGGCGTCCAGCATCGCCTGATTTGCCAACCTCGTGGCCTCCTGATCGGCTAGTCAGGCCGCCTACATCTCAGCTAATGCAGCCAGGATAGGATCTGGTTGATCCTTACTCGTACCCTGGTTCCTCCTTGGTTGCACCATGACTCTGCACAAGTTACAGTTGATCAGGCCCACACCATGTGGTCACATATGCATTATCATAATACACACCAATCAGAGAGAACACAAGATAGACACGCAACGAAACATCCTAAGTTATTGCAATACATACAGGCTTTTTCCTAGAAAGTGCTCTGATACCATAAAATGTAACAGCTCGTGTTAACTCGGATTGTTAACATACTATCGTATTAAGCCACGCTTAATTAAAATGCGGAATAACTTTTTCTTTAATTCAATTATGACGTCATTAAACTTAGCCAACTTGATTACTCAATCAATTTCATAAAATAATGCCTGTATGTAAATTGCAAGACAACTAACTGAAATACCTCATATATAAATATAAGTGAGTATCTAAGTCACAGGACTACAACACATAGCCTGGACCAAAATCCTGATACATTAATACAACTGCAACTAACGGAAGACATAAACAAGTCTATGTGGCATGGACAATCCCCATGCTCACCAAATAAGGCAACAATGCCCAACATCAGTCTCAACATAGTAATAGCGGAAAACATAAATAGCAGTCAATATCCAGCATCCAACATGTCAGCATATCACAGTAATATCTAACTCAGCTCTGGCCTCCTGCCACCTGAGCCCTCAACATTACCTGAACCTGAAATAAGCGTCCCCAAACGTGGGGTGAGATATCTAAACAAGAAATCTCAGTAAGACAAGGGGTCCTCAAGGATCTTCCACCCCAAGCTCACTTACATGTCCAATATAAGTTCAAAAAGCAGTATTTCTGTAACACCCCAAATTCTAACAATTTATAATAGCATAAATAAATTCAATAATTTTTATAAATAACAGCGGAAGTTCAAAATAATCAAATTTGGGAAGTGTTACCGTCGCGCTTGTACTGTTGTCAAGCGCAAGGCTAACTTTATTACATTAAAACAAAACTAAAACTAAAGTTTAAATAAAGGAAATATGTATTATGCATTTATTTAAATCTCATAAACTAGCCAGAAAAGTCTGCTTTGTGATCCTCACTGCCCACAGCTAGCCCCATCCTTTACAATCCGCTTCACTGAAAATCTGCTCCCCCGCATCCCAGCAGGATCATTGCAGTCAAACAAACATAAAAGTCAGCAAAGCTGGTAATCCAATCATAATACAATTAATGTAATTAATAACAAATTAAATCAAATATATATAATCAAATTTGATAAATCAATTCCACATTAATTAAATCAAATATCAATATAATATTTATCATATATATTCTTAATCATAATCACATCAAATTATCAGCTTCAACATATATTCACATCGATCAAATTTCATTCATAATCTTTATTAAGTTTATTTAGTGGAGTAGTGGGAAGAGAACCATGGTAGACCCGGGAAGCCCTGCCAGTCTACCCTGTGACCCGGGAAACCCTGCCAGTCACAAATAAATCACTTTGGCCATAATCAATTCACATCTTCCTAGTGTCCCGGATATCCTGCCAAACACCTCTTCCCAAAGTTGCTACTAGTATCCCGGGAAACCCTGACAGATACCACTTTGAGAAGAACGGATATTCTCTGTTCACATCGTATAAATATATCGGAGGCATAAAGCCCAAGGTTGTGTTCATCACTTTGGGAGGTACCATCCCAAAGCTATCTTCCCACTATTATTTATTACAATCACACACAATCAATTCAATCTTATCACAAATAGTTTTCATGATTTCACATCAATTCAATCAAGAGTGTAATTTCTAAATTCAACCTTTCGATAATATCATAATTTCCAAGTTCAATCTTTCAATAATATCATAATTTTAATATTCAACATCTATCATAAAAAAACCCAAATTCAATCATCATATCAAGAGTTTCCAAAGAAAAATTCAAATATTTACATCTAATAAATTTAATAGGAAATATAACTATAGTGCCCTAAGCATCGAGATTACATCAAAAATTCATATAAAGCTAACCCTTGACTCTATAGGGATTAGGATCACACCTACCAAATTTCACATAAAATATAATCTAAAAATACCTAAGGATTAGGATTACACATACCAAATTTCACATAAAATAAAATACTTAGGGATTAGGATTACACATACCAAATTTCACATAAAATATAACCTAAAAATACCTAGGGATTAGGATTACACATACCAAATTTCACATAAAATATAACCTAAAAATACCTAGGGATTAGGATTACACATACCAAATTTCACATAAAATATAATCTAAAAATACCTAGGGATTAGGCTTACACATACCAAATTTCACATAAAATATAACCTAAAAATACCTAGGGATTATGATTACACCTACCAAATTTCACATAAAATATAACCTAAAAATACCTAGGGATTAGGATTACCTGGTCTCCGTTTTCGCTAACTTCTAAAGGGAAAAATTCTGGGCAGAGAACCGATTGATAATCAGAAAAATATAAAAATTGAAAATAATTAAAATAAACTTTTTGAGGTGAGAAGAGAGAGAGTAGTAGAGGAGAAATGTTGAAGAGTGAATTGGTTTGGTTAGGCTAGGCCTCTATTTATAGTTGAAGTTTTGGGCTTATACATTACTGACTCCACGCTGACTCATCATATCTAAACAATTTATGTTTGTTGACTCATCATATCTAAATAATTTATGTTTGTTGACTCATCTTATCTAAACAATTTATGTTTGTTGAATCATCTTATCTAAACAATTTATTTTTGTTGAATCATCATATCTAAATAATTTATGTTTGTTGAATCATCATATCTAAACAATTTATGTTTGTTGATTCATCCTAATCCAATCAAACATTACCAATCAAATAATCAAACATTAAAGCATAATAATCACAATTTATCATCCATTATTATTATTATTAATTTATAATTTATTACTATTATTAATTTATTGTATTATAAATTGCTATTATTTTTCTGGGATATTACAATTTCCAATATTAGTTCCAAAAGTATGCAGTGCAACAGATATTTATGCCTTGTGTGTTTATACTATCTACTGGTCAGAGAAATGTACGAATACGTCTAAACCCACATGAGTACAAGGAACACCGCTTGCACCTCACCCACAGCCTCTCCTTATCGTATGTACCACATACTCAGGCTTACCGTAAAGGTGGAAACCACATGCATATCATAAAGGCACATCGCATATAACAACTCAACAACATTTCCAAATATCAAAAGCATGTAACACAACATGCATAAACCACATCCCCATGGGACATGGTGGAACCACAACATGGCTAAACCGAGGACACGAAAGCTTACCTTGCAAGCAATCAATCCAAGCCAAGAGTCCAACCACTCTCAAGTCCAAACACAGCAGTATCACAATCTGTTATGGACCAATAATATATAATTAATTATGCATCACAAGCATACAACTTAAAGACTACGCCTTTCCTTTATGTTTTACGTCTTAAGGCTTCCAACAAAGCCATAAGCCCTTAATCACATGATTCTGACTTGGTTCATTAATTACAAAAGTCTAACTTCCTTAATCTAGGGTCCACAAACCCCCAATAGCCTATTGTACCCACAACACAACTACTGTTTTGCGAAATCTCAGAATATCCGGATATTCCTTGGGGCATATCCGGATATGCAATATCCGGATATCACATTGACCATATCCGGATATAAATATCTGGATAGCATATCCGGATATCGATATCCGGATATCTGTTCGACAAATATCCGGATATCTCACGACAGAATGCAGTTTCTGCATTTCGTGAATATCCACTCCAAAGATCCAACTTCTAAAACTTAATTACGTTAAAGAATGCATCTTTAATCTGTTTTAGGTTTATACTCAGATTACCCTCTTGTTTACTCATTAAACATGGCAAGACATCAACTTTAAACTTAAAAACTTAAGATCAAAGGTGGCAAAGCTTACCAAAGCTTAAAACAGAGCAACAATGGCTCTTGGAGCTCACAAATGGACCTTCAAAGTTCTGACTTTGGTCCAGAACGAAAATGGACAACCAAAGTTGGTTCTTTTTCCACAAATGTGGCTTCTTGGACCACAACCAACAATGCACAAACTCACACACTACTCAAACTATGAAGTCAGCCCCACAACTCCAACATACAGAGGTTAAACAACCAGCAAAGGCTCCCACTCCTCTTCACAAGACCAACGCTAACTCAACAATGGTGTTTTAGAGAGGTTTTCATGCAGAAAGATGGCTCCTTGGTCACAAAATGGAGAAGAGAAGCCAAGGGGAAAGGAGGAGGCTGCTCAGCTGAAGGAAAAATCACGTAGGAAGCCAATATGGCCTATGTTTTTGTGCAAAAGATGCATTTATAGTCACTTAAGGTTTAATCGCGTAGTATTAGCCTTAATAGCTACGCAAAACATTTTGATCCCAAACTTTAGAATCTTAACCTACTCACTTTTCTAAAATTTATCATATTTTTATTTTTTTTCTCGGAGCACCTTTCCGGTACGCGCTTTTCCATAGCCAGTATTAGTTCTGGCATCCGATCTCATTATTTTGCCTTGAAACTTGTTTTACAAGTCCTACATATTATTCTAGTAATTATCATGCACTTATTATAATTTTCCGGGATACTTTTCCGATACGCATTTATACCGGGTAACAAAACTGGTATCTGCACTTTTCTTCCGAAAAGCGACTTTCAGCATTCTTACCCACTAATTATAATTATTAAAGCCTCTTAATAATTATTAGGGTCAATTATGAAATTATTTCCTAATTATCACAATTAATTTATTAATCTCCTTAATTAGCGGTGCAGGTTCTTACATGGAGCAATATACTCTTGCAAAGAGATCATGAGAATGGTAGAAAGAATGTGAGTAAAAGTGAGAGAAAAAATAAAAGCGATTTCATGAAGACTTAGGCTCTGATTGATTTCTGTTTTGGAAAACAGTTTTTTAGTTTTCAGAACAAAAAAACAAAAAAACTCGTTTGGTAAGACTTGTTTTGTAAAAAATGTTTTGAAAATTATAACTGCTTTTTTGTTTTTAGAATCAAATTTAGAGAACATGTCTGAGTTGTTTTTGTTTTCTGTTTTGATTTTTAACTTTCAAAGAGAAAAAAACATAGAAAATAACTGTTTCCATGACTATTTTACAAAACAATTTTAAGAACAAAAAAATCAGAACACAATCAAATAGACCCTTAGCCACTAAGTCTTTGACTTTTCTTAACATTTCTCTTTCCTAGTCACTTCATTTTTTTCTACTTTAATTCACAACTCTCCATTTAATCACACAGAAACACTTTATTCCAATGACTAATCACTTAGGGAGCGTTTAGTAGATGATATTTTTTTTTATTCGGAAATCACGATTCCCTGAAATATATACTGAGAAAGTAAATTTTTCAGAAATATTACCAAAAAATTATTTGGTAGGTCAAATTATTCCCGAGAATATTGGGTTAATTTTTCTAATAACATGCTTAGTTACTTTTATCTGAAAAATTAATCCATATTTTTTCATTGTTTGGGATTCCTGAAATACCACCATCTGGATTGTATTTCTGGTGGTATTTTGATTTAGAAAATACACACAAAACAAAATCATGGTAAAATAGTTTTTTGGGTAAAATTTTCTCAAATGTGATATTTTAGAAAATCTACCATCAGTTTCCCAACCATCTAAAAATAATCCTTCTACCAAATCATGCCCTTAGGATTCATAAGAATCATTCCGAATGGATCTCACCAAATTATTTCTAATTTTTTTCAAAACTTTTACCTAATTACGTTTTTTGCCATTAAATTTTTAATATTTACATTGTTATCCTAATTTATCACGTAACAAAATTTTGATTTCCCACCTAATTTAGCCTTCCAATAAATTCATTATTTCCCATTGAGTCTCTTCGAGAGATTACAAAATGTGGCATATTACAAAAATATTTTCAATATTTGAATAAATAATTTTAAAAAAGGAAATATTTTTCTTATGTTGATGTAGATAACATATCTTATGTGGGTGAAACAAAATAATAAGAGAGGCCCATAAATGATTGAAAAGAGAAAAAATAAAAATGGGACCCATTTTTATTATGTATGTAAATAAATGAGTTATCTCATATTAAATGAGATAAATATAATATTTTTAAAAAATATGAACACATTGATAAATGATAATTATGTTATGCTTGTGCCACGTAGGTTGTAGGTTACTTACTGTATCGATGAAAAATGAATTGTATACAATTTTTATTTTTGATTCGCGCAAGTCACTACCCACAAATACATTTATGTCTGTCAGTATGTGACTATGTGTTTGTCGTCGTGGCCACCTTCTAAGTGCTCTTTTTTTTACTCCCCATAAAATGGAATAAATCTTTGGTATTACTGCTGTATTAAGATTCAGTATATCCCACCGATGAAAATATTAGATATAAGCTAATTTTATGTTTTTTCTGTCAAATTTTTTCTCTTCCCTATTGTTATGGACCGGACTCAAGCCCACTCTATACCTCGGCCCAACCCAATCAAACCCTAGAGCCGGGCTATATAATACACACAATCTAACCCTAATCATTGGATATCACACACACTTTGGAGGCAAACGCCTAGGTCAGTGTCAGTGGTACACGTTACTCCCAGATACCTAATCTATAGATATCCAGATATAAACATCTGAATTCGAGATCAATCATCCGGCCTATATTGGACACTACCCACAGGCATGTGCTGCTTTCATTCTGAATCTTGGTAGCACCAGTATAAAGATGGATTCCATCCGTTGCCTCTAACTCCAATGTAACCTCGCCCCCATTTCTCTCATATCTCATCTCTCTAGTCCAGGGAGAAACACAAATCAAGTAGGAAGTTTCATTAATTTTAATGGATTCTCAGTTGTCATTTCAAATCCCCTCGAATACCTTCCCTCACCAACCACCAGGCATTCCGATTTCCACACCCACTTCTGCAGCTGCTGGAGCTCCAACCCTAAACTTATTGGTGCCTAAACCCGAGCCTTTTGACGAATTCCTAGAGACAACACACCAGCCTCAGCCTCAGCCTCAACAACAAGAACCCGATTTGTACTCCGAGTTTGATCGGGTCTCCGAGCTCTTCCGGGTTGCCTTCGGCAAAACCTTGCAACAGCAGTTCGGAGCTGTCGAGGATGTTGTTGTTCCTGCGGAACCAATTTCGGACTTAAACCCAGACCCGGATTCTGTTGACCCGGTTGTTCGGGACCCGAACTCGCAAGCAATCGTTCCAATGCAGCAGCTCGAATCATCAGCGGGGGTGGTGGCGGTGGCCAGGCGGAGGCAGAACCGGAGGAAAGAGCTGGTGAGGATGATGGATCTCGGAATGAAGGATCAGATGCATTTCCGGGAGGAGGTGAGGAGGACGAGGATGATCTATGACTCGCTGCGCGTTTTGGCGACTGTGGAGGACGAGAAGAGAGCGGCCGCAGCTCCTGCTGAGCCAGAGGATGACAATGGCAACAGACGACGGCGCGTGCGGGTGCGAGGTGACCTGACAGCGGCAGCAACCATGAGGGAGCGTGGTTTGTGGCTGAACCGCGATAAGCGGATCGTTGGGGCAATTCCTGGAGTGTGCGTTGGAGATGTGTTCCTATTTAGGATGGAATTGTGTGTGCTTGGTTTGCACGGTCAGATTCAAGCTGGCATTGATTATCTTCCCAGTAGCATGAGCTCCAATGGGGAGCCAATAGCTACTAGTGTGATTGTCTCGGGTGGATATGAGGATGATATGGATAATGGTGAGGTTATAATCTACACTGGTCATGGAGGTCAGGATAAGAATTCTAACAGGCAAGTGGCGCACCAGAAATTGGAGGGAGGAAACCTTGCATTGGAAAGGAGTATGAATTATGGGATTGAGGTGCGTGTTATTCGGGGGATGAGGTATGAGGGAAGTGCCTCCGCCGCAGGTAAGGTTTATGTTTACGATGGATTATATAGGATTGTTGATTGCTGGTTTGATGTGGGCAAATCTGGTTTTGGAGTTTATAAGTACAAGCTTTGGAGAATTGATGGGCAAGCCAAAATGGGTAGTGCTGTTCTTAGAAATGCTAGTGATATTAGAAAAAGTGGACTGGATTTCAAACCAATTCATTGTATTTCTGTTGACCTTTCAAACAAGAAGGAGAATGTTGCTGTTCGGCTTTTCAATGACATAGATGACAATGAGGAACCTCTTTGTTTTGAGTATCTTCCAAGAACTACTTTTCCTCAGTTTGTGTTTCATCAAAGTGGAAAAGCTACTGGTTGTGATTGTGTAGATGGTTGTGCTGATGGCTGCTTTTGCTCTATGAAAAATGGAGGCGAGTTTCCTTATAATCAACATGGCTTTCTTGTGAGAGGGAAGCCTTTGATTTTTGAATGTGGCCCTTTCTGCAGCTGTCCTCCTCATTGTCGGAATCGAGTTACACAAAAGGGACTGAAAAATAGGTTGGAAGTGTTTAGGTCTAGGCAGACAGGGTGGGGAGTTAGGTCCTTGGACCTTATTCATGCTGGTGCTTTTATTTGTGAGTATACGGGGGTTGTTTTGACTAGGGAGCAAGCACAAATTTTGACAATGAATGGCGACTCATTGGTTTATCCTGATCGGTTTTCAGAAAGATGGGCAGAATGGGGGGATTTATCTCAGATATACTCTAATTATGTGCGTCCATCTTATCCATCAATTCCTCCTTTAGATTTTTTTCTGGATGTGTCAACAATGAGGAATGTTGCTTGCTATATGAGCCATAGTTCAACTCCAAATGTGTTGGTTCAGTTTGTTCTGTTTGATCACAACAATTTGATGTTCCCTCACCTTATGCTATTTGCAATGGAGAACATCCCTCCAATGAGAGAGCTCAGCCTTGATTATGGGGTTGCTGATGAGCAGACAGGCAAGCTCTCCATATGTAACTGAATGGTTTTGCAAGGTCCATTCACTTATAA
This sequence comes from Gastrolobium villosum, assembly GCA_032173675.1. Taxonomy (NCBI): domain Eukaryota; kingdom Viridiplantae; phylum Streptophyta; class Magnoliopsida; order Fabales; family Fabaceae; genus Gastrolobium; species Gastrolobium villosum. The sequence goes on from JAVKPL010011227.1 coordinate 109,292, forward strand.
TATGCTAAAGCCGAGTTTTGGGCATGGGGTTAACTGAGGTAAAGCCGAGTCCTATCATTTAACTTGTTTGTTTTCACCATTATCTTCCATTTCATTACATTGTCCTCTTATGTGGCATTTTGTGCTGTCTCCAAGTTAAACTCTGTTGATATGATAATGATTTATGGGCTGAGTTAATGTAAAGAATATATGAAATATATATTGAATGAATAATTACAATACAAGAGCTCTCTATATATAAAGACTCGTAAAACCTAAAGAGTTAAGTTTATCCGATGTGAGACTATCTAATATATACTGAACAATTATATACGATGTGGGACTATCTAATATATATAACAAATATTCTAACACCCCCTCAAGCTGGAGCATATATATTGTAAGCACCCAGCTTGTCACAAATATATTCAACCCGAGGTCCCCTAAGAGCTATAGTGAAGACATCCGCGAGTTGATTACTGGGGTTGACAAATGCCATTTTGATTTCTCCTGACTGAATCTTTTCTCGAATGAAGTGACAATCGATCTCTATATGTTTGGTTCTCTCATGAAATACCGGATTAGAGGATATATGTAGTGTTGCTTGATTGTCACAGATGAGAGTCATGGGTTGTTTCTGTTCACAAAGATGGAGCTCCCGAATTAACTGCTTCAACAAGATTAGCTCACAAGTAGCAACTCCCATTGCACGATATTCGGCCTTTGCACTAGATGAAAGTAAACTGGCCTTTGAAGGCCGATGCATGTAAGGTGTAAAACAAAATTTTTACTGCGGAACATACATGCACACATAGGTTCATGCTTTAAGACAGCATGATGTTATCTTGTTTTTGGCCTGATCAGTCAGGGAGATCAGATGTCAGGCTTGAAGGGTTCAAACCCTCTAATGGTGATCCACACCACCGTTCGTCAATGATGCAAGAACCCTTTCTTGAAAGCCACCAGATGAACACCACAGTGAGGCTTGCTATGCGCACAAGTGGTGAAGGTGGAGGCTAGGTATTCTGTTTGGAAAGGTGTAGTGAGCTACCCTACAGAATGGTGCATAGATGGAGGAGAGTTGGCTAGGTTTTTCACAAAACCCTAAGGTGAGGAACAAGTCATGTTATACGCACACTTGGAGAGGAGGAGGGATTTAAATCATTCAAAATGAAAACAAAATTTCAAACCATTTTGAAATTTGCGCATGGATTAGGGAGGATAAGGTGGAGCTGTTGCAAAACAAATTTTGCCAACAACCTCCAATCTTATCCACATGAAATTAAGTTCAAAATAATTTAAACTTAAATTCATAAACTATCATATAGTATATACTTTTCATGCGCATAATTCAGCCCTAGAAAGGGTCCAAATATATTGAGTAGTTGTATTCAAAATTTGAATCAACTCACCCACTGATTCCCTCAACCACCAAATCTGAATGGAGGTTTGTTTTAAGTGATAAGATGACATTCTTATCACTTAAACTTGCGCACCAAACAGCCAAGGAAGTGCTTCCAAAGATGATTCTTGATCCAAGGAATATGCTCCAATAAGATCCTGTCTTATCCTTTTGTTATGAAACAACTTTTCAAAACCAATTCAAATTCGAATTCAAACACTTGAATTCAAACGTTCAAACATTCAAATTCAAAATTCAAAATTCAAAATTCAAAATTTCAAATTTCAAATTCAAAATTCGAATTTCAAAATTCAAATCCAAATTCAAATTTCAAAATTCAAATTTCAAATTTCAAATTTCAAATTCAAAATTCGAATTTCGAAATTCAAATTCTAAATTCAAATTTCAAAATTCAAATTTCAAATTCAAAATTCGAAATTCAAATATTTGATTATTAATTTAACTAATTAAATTAATTAGTAATGGCTTGGACTATCTGATGCTACCCGGCAAGTATACCGATCGCACAAGTAATAAAGTGATAAGAAAAGTTCGTCTCCACAGGGATTGAGATCTAATATCAATTAAACTTTTTCTCAAAGAATGGAAAAATCCAAATAATATCAATTAAACTTTTTCTCAAAGAATGGAAAAATCCAAATAGGGTTGTGACAAATATTGTCAATTTGAGTAAAATTCAAATCTGAAAATAAAAGACTTATTTTTGTATTTTTGTTTTGAGAAATAAAACAATAAAATTGAAAATTGATTTGTAAAGAAGATGAGAAAAACATTGTAGCCAGGGCTCATTCACCAAATGATCCCCGCTTTTTACTCCGGATTGATTTACAATAATTATTTATATAATTACTCAGATAAATTATCATCTAAAAGATTTAATAGTTAACCCTCAATTCCTTGCAGTGTCAGCCCTTTAATCCCATGAAAAACCCCAATTTCTTGCAATGTTTCTCATGGGATCAAGCAATGGGCGCGATAATTTAAGCATCTGCAATCGTATACACGTCTCTATTCCTAGCACGCATACAGATTGTTATCTTACCCCCTTTCGAGATCAAAACCCCAATATTCCTATCTAGGATTTTGATCCTCAGAATATCCTCAACTATCAGATTGATCAACTCTAACAAAGGGAATATAAAATTCGCATAGAGTAAAAACAAAGATAATTATATAAACCAAAAACCACAAATCAATCCTTCGTATCAAGGGTTCACATATGGATCGTGACCCTGACTACAATAAAAATGATCTAGCCGATCAACATACTGATCGCTGATCTAAAATTCAACATAAACTAAAAATAAAATAGAAAGAAAAAGAAGAAGAAGATGAAGTACGCGAAGAACTCCACAGCTCCCCTTTCTTCTCCCGGTCCAGATCTCAATGAATGGAATGGTGGAGGACCACCCTTTTTATACTTGAGTTTCTGGGCGTGGTCCATGTGATGTTGCGTGTATAGATAAGGATGACACTTCAGCGTGATGTAATGCTGACAATGCATCCTATCTTTATTTGCTGCAGTGCCAGCTGTGCTTTGACTCAGCGCTTTGATTGCAGATTCTTTCCTTAATTGCTTCAGCGCTAATTGAGGATAGTTTGAAATGTGATGTTCCTCTCAAAGTGTCTAGATCTGCCTCCCAATTTCTGAGTTCCACCTTCGGGTTTTGTGAAGAGTTCTATTTACAAGACTCTTTTTTTCTTCGCACAACACAATAATTCTTTCCCGAAAATGTCGTGAAACGTATAACTGAAGATTTAATTAAAACTTATTACGTAACTGAAGAATTAAATTAAAACTTATTACGTAACGTAAGAATTTAATTAAAACCAGTTTTGAATTCAAATTTTAAATTCAAAATTTCACTTATTTTTCCTGTAAAAACACAACTAAAATGTGCATATTATTGACATACAAAGAATCAACATAATTAGCAAATATGTTTTTAAATTGCTCTCTTATGACTCAATTCTTGTCAATTTTAACACAGAAAAATCACACTTGCTAGAGGCACATCACTATCCAAGCCCATTACTAAGCTCCATGCACCACCCACCCATTTAGGTGGGCTTCCAAACAGCTTCTTGGGCTAACAACCATTATTAGGCCCAATACCTTTAAAGCTAGTCCATCATGACTACAAGGTGTTAGTGTGTGACCCATTAGGTCCAACTTAGCTTCTGACATAACTGGGCTTGGGCCCAACAAGCCCACAACCCAATTAATGACAACACAGAGCACTAGCAATGCTTTGTTGCCCCAGAACTAGTCAGATTAATGACTTGATCAACCTATTGCACATATTTGGTTGCCGTATGTATTTCCATTCGTCTCGGTTATCTTCCCATTAACCTAGGGTAAGGAAATGTATCAACCCCTGAGGTTTAGGGTAAGCTTTATTCGAAATAGGGAATTTTCAATTTACTGACTCTAAAGGCAGATCATCTCATGATCTCTTTTACTATGCATAGATTCCCGAGTCCCTGTAAATGTCATCCCGATTTTTCCGGTTTACAGATAACCTAATCTCTCACAGAGATTTGACGAATTCCTTCAGCTTATTACCCTAGCCCTGTGCCCTTTAAGGACACGCCCAACAGTATACCTATGAGTCTCCATGTTTCAGGCAGACGAGGTATACAATCAAAACATGCCTTCAAGAACACAGTCTAGGTAATAACTTCTGGTCTAAGGAAAGACATACCCAAACATAAAGAGATTACTCTAATGACACTATCTGTGAGATTTCCTCATAGAGTCTCTTTTTGGGTCTGTTCAGTGCGAGCTATACTCTTATAGGTCCACCCACGACTTTAGCTAAGATATCTCCATATCTGCAGCTCATGAGGTCTTTACCTTGTATCCATATACAAGTAGATAGGTCGTACTAGTCTTTACTCGAGATCACTGATCCCTAAACTCAGTGTCTCTAGACTAGGAACATATAATTAGGAATAGACATGCAATATCCTTGAATCCTCATGATCGTGATCTCATCACAGATACTCAAGAGATACCTGTTCTATTCCAAGGGGTTTATTCAGTTCGTTCATATAATATTAACAGTAATATCGAGACATAATATGAAACTGAATAAATAGTGCTTTCATTTATTTGCGACAAACAAAGTTCTACATCTAGTGTCCTTTATTTAATCAAAAGATTGTCTCTAGGACACCCATATGCTAACAAGCTCCCACTTGGCCTAGAGCCAATCAGACCTAAGTCGTATACCCAAAGCCTCATAATGACTATCATGTTTTCTCTGAGAAACAGCCTTTGTCAGAGAATCGGCCAGGTTATCGTCTGTGGGAACATAATTCATTTTTACATCATTCCTATCAATGATTTCTCTAATCAAATGATATCTGCGGAGCACGTGTTTAGATCTTTGATGAGACCTAGGTTCCTTTGACTGCGCAATGACTCCTGTGTTGTCGCAAAGCAACTGTATGGGCAAATCCACGCTTGGAACCACCCTAAGTTCATTTATGAACTTCTTGATCCACACTGCCTCCTTAGCTGCTTCTGAAGCAGCTATGTATTCAGCCTCTATCGTTGAGTCTGCTGTTGTCTCTTGCTTGGAACTTTTCCAAGACACTGCCCCACCATTTAAGGTGAATACGAATCCTGACTGTGACTTGCAGTCATCTTTGTCACTCTGAAAGCTGGCATCAGTGAACCCTTTCACTGTTAACTCATTAACCCCACCATAGACCAGAAATGCATCCTTAGTTCTTCTTAAGTATTTAAGGATGGTTTTGACTGCCGTCCAGTGACCCTCTCCAGGGTCTGACTGGTATCTGCTCGTAATGCTTAAAGCATATGAGACATCTGGTCTCGTACATATCATGGCATACATGATGGATCCAATAGCCGAAGCGTATGGAATTCCACTCATGCGATCCTTCTCAGGCTGTGACTTAGGACACATAGCCCTTGATAGGTGTACCCTATGACTGACAGGAAGAAAACCCCTTTTCGACCCTTCCATGCTAAACCTCTTTAGCATCTTGTCAACGTACGTGGATTGAGATAAACCCAGCAGCCTCTTGGATCTATCTCTATAGATTTTTATACCAAGTATAAAGGCTGCCTCTCCCAAATCCTTCATGGTAAAGTTTTCTGAAAGCCACTCTTTCGTTATTTTTAATGTGGGGATGTCATTTCCTATTAGCAATATGTCATCTACATAAAGCACTAGGAAGACGACATTACTCCCACTTACCTTTCTGTAAACACAAGGTTCATCCTCGTTCTTGATAAAACCGTTACTCTTAACGACTTCATCAAAACGTATATTCCAACTCCTTGATGCTTGCTTTAGCCCATATATTGACCTTTGTAGTTTGCATACCATATGCTCCTGATATTTGTTTTCAAAGCCTTCAGGTTGTGTCATGTACACTTCCTCCTTCAAGAACCCATTCAAGAAAGCGGTCTTGACATCCATTTGCCAAATTTCATAGTCGTGGTATGCTGCTATTGCAAGCATGAACGTAATAGATTTGATCATGGCAACTGGTGAGAATGTTTCATCATAGTCAACTCCTTGTCTTCGACGATACCCTTTCGCCACCAACCTAGCTTTGTAGGTCTGAACGTTGCCATCTGCATCAGTCTTTCTTTTAAAGACCCATTTATTACCGATAGGAACTATTCCTTGCGGTTTAGGAACCAAGGTCCATACCTTGTTCTGATACATCGAATCCATTTCAGATTCCATGGCTTCAAGCCATCTTGAGGAGTCAACATCTTTGACCGCCTCCTCGTAGTTACTTGGTTCATCATCCTCAACAGTTTGCTGATTCTCAATCACAAACTCGTACCTTTCAGGTGGATGGATGACCCTCGTAGATCTATGGAGTTGTGTGTTTACTTCTCCATTGGAGAACGTCGCCTGCGGAGCAGACTCGGGTTCCTCAATCTGTTCTTGTGGATCTTGCACTTCTTCAAGATCAATCTTACTCCCACTGCCTCATTGAGAGATCAAATCCTTCTCAAGGAACTCAGCATTCTTTGACACAAACACTTTGTGTTCGTCCATGGAGTAGAAGTAGTATCTCTTAGTACCTTTAGGATACCCCACAAATAGACATTTAGTACTTTTAGCACTAAGCTTGTCTGATGTCAACGCTTTGACATAAGCTGGCGATCCCCATACCCTGAGGTAACTCAGGTTGGGTCTCTTACCATTCCATATCTCATATGGTGTGGTCTGACAGATTTACCGACGGACCCTGTTTTTAGAAGGTATGCCGCTGTGTCTAAGGCATATCCCTAAAATGTTTTTGGAAGTTGAGTCTCACTCATCATAGACCTAACCATGTCTAACAAGGTCCTGTTTCTCCTTTCTGAGACACCGTTTTGTTGTGGTGTTTAAGGAGCTGTAAGTTGTGAGAGAATTCCATTTTCTCTCAGATAACCCTGAGACTCGTGGCTCAAATATTCTCCACCACGATCTGATCGTAATGTCTTAATCATCTTGCCACGTTGTTTCTATTTCTTTGA
>JAVKPL010011228.1:0-11487 GCA_032173675.1 Gastrolobium villosum
GTTTATCCAGAATTTCTCTCAGATAGTGCAACCCCTCACCCGTCTCACTCGGAAGGACAAGCCTTTTGAGTGGACTGAAGCCTGTGAAGAATGTTTCTTGGAGCTAAAGAGTAGATTGACGAGTGCTCCCGTACTCACGATTCCGGATCCTACTCGAAGGTTCGAAGTATACTGCGATGCGTCGTTGAAAGGACTTGGATGCGTGTTGATGCAGGATCGTATGGCGGTAGCTTATGCATCTCGACAACTGAAGCCTCACGAAGAAAATTATCCTACGCACGATTTGGAATTAGCAGCTATAGTGTTCGCACTTAAAATCTGGAGGCACCACTTGTATGGTTCGCAGTTTGACGTGTTCAGCGATCATAAGAGTTTGAAGTACTTGTTCGACCAGAAGGAGCTGAATATGCGGCAACGTCGGTGGATGGAATTTCTGAAGGACTATGATTTTGAACTTAAATACCACCCAGGAAAGGCAAACGTGGTAGCTGACGCCCTGAGTAGGAAGACACTGCACACTGCAACTCTGATGATGGAAGAGCTGAAGTTGTTTGAGGCCTTTCGAGACTTGAACTTATCGGTTGACGAGAGAGGAAGTAGCCTAAGATTGGGAAATATAAAGGTGGAGAATGAATTGATCAGTAGAATTAAGGAGGCTCAGAAAGATGAAGAGTTAGTCCGTGATTTGGTTGGCAACCAAGATGTTGTAAAGGATGAGAATGATGTTTGGAGATTTCAAGGACGGCTGGTTGTGCCAAATGTAGAGTTGAAGCAAGAAGTTTTACAGGAGGCTCACAAGGGTAAGTACGCAGTTCATCCTGGATCCACGAAGATGTACCACAATTTGAAGACCTCGTTTTAGTGGCCGGGTATGAAGCGTGATATTGCTGAGTATGTATCTCGGTGCTTAACTTGTCAGAAGGTGAAGTACGAACATCAGAAACCGTCGGGACTCCTTCAACCTTTGGAGATTCCCGAATGGAAGTGGGACAGTATTTCGATGGATTTTGTAGTTGGACTTCCTCGGACGCGAGAAGGATATGATTCTATCTGGGTGATTGTTGACCGTTTAACGAAGTCAGCTCATTTCTTGCGTGTTAGAACCACATATGATATAGAGAGGCTTGCTAGAATTTATCTGCAGGAGATTGTGAAGCTGCACGGAGTTCCTACGAGTATTGTCAGTGATCGTGATCCCAAGTTTACATCCAAGTTCTGGGAATCCTTTCAAAGAGCATTAGGGACCCAATTGAGGTTGAGTACTGCTTATCACCCGCAGACCGATGGTCAATCGGAACGCACCATTCAAGCATTAGAGGACATGTGCGAGCATGTGTTTTGGAGTTAGGAGGCAGCTGGGATAATTATCTTTCTTTGATTGAGTTTGCTTACAACAACAGTTATCATTCCTGTATTCAGATGGCACCGTATGAAGCTTTGTATGGGAGAAAATACAGATCCCCTCTATGCTGGACTGAAGTAGGTGAGCGAAGTAAGTTAGGACCTGATCTAATTCAAGAAACATCCGAACAAGTAAAGAAGATTCGGGAGAATATGCAGCGGGCTCAGGCCAGACAGAAGAGTTATTACGACAAGCGTCATAAGCCTCTATCTTTCGAAGTCGGAGACCATGTATTTTTGAGAATCACACCTACATCGGGACTCGGAAGGAGAATGGGAGTTAAGAAGTTAAGTCCACGGTACTTAGGACCGTATCTGATCATGGACCGGATTGGAGAGTCTGCATACCGGTTGGCTTTACCACCCAATCTGTCAGGAATTCACAATGTATTTCATGTGTCACAGCTACGTAGGTACCTCTCTGATCCATCTCACGTGTTACAGCCGGAAGAAGTGGAACTAAAGGAAAATCTGACGTATCAAGTGCAACCGTTGCAAATTCTTGAAAGATCCGTCAAGCGACTCCGTTCTAAAGAGATTCCGTTGGTGAAAGTATTGTGGAACAACATATCGGCAGCTGAAGCCACTTGGGAGCGCGAGGACGACATTCAGAAACGCTATCCTGAACTGTTTAGCTCTTAAGTAAGTTTAATTTTGCGGGCAAAATTCCTATTTGGTGGGGAGAGTGTAACATCCCGCATAATTAGTAAAATACATAGGTACTATATGCTATATGTACATGTGTAGAATTCGGATGTATGGTTTTTGTGTAATGGCTTGTGAATTGGTTGACCTTTATCCTTGGATAAGACTAAGGTAATTAATTAAATTAAATCATAGGAAGATACATATGTAGACATGTGAATTTAATCTTATGAGTAATGTGAAGGCATTAGTGTTTGGATGTGGGCTAGTGAGTGTGTGGACTTGTTACTATTGGACTTGTGTGAATGGATCCTTTTGTGTGTGTGGCCAAGGGCCCAAGGATGGCTTGTGGATCCATCAAGTTCAGCCCATGGTTAGACCCACACCTAATTCCCTAAGCCTTGCCCAACAAGGATGTCTTGTGTACCAAGAAACCTTCACATGGCAACCCTTCTACCACTCAATTTTGCGCACAAGTAAGGGTGATTTAGGACCTTGAAATCTGCCATTTTGCCTTGTTAAACCGCCACCTCACCTTGATTATGCATAACTTGATTTAAACCTCATTGCTTGGAAGACACATGGACCTTTGAGCATGATTTTAGGCTGCATATTTCCCCATTTAGGCGCACATGGGAGGGGCCTTGGTGCAGATTTTCTTATGACACAAACTGCCTAACTTGTTGACTTGGAGAACCACTTACACCCTCCATCATGAGACTGCATTGTGCAGATTTTTGGCAAGCTTTTTGCAGCCCATCATGAGCCAAACCTGCCTTGTTTTCACATGCATCATAAGAGGATTTTTTTGGCTGCATTTTCATCATTTTGTGCAGCTCCAAAATCTGAATTTGGGCTGTCACAAAACTGCACTCTTGATGCACCTCTTTCCCCCTCATCATTGCGCACCAAGGCTGCCTAAGTGCAGATTTTTGGGCTGCCACATGGTTGTTTTACTTGTTGACTTAGCAAAGCTCTTGCATGTGCTCATGATGCACATCTCCCACTCCACTCTATGCGCAAGCCTTGGTCAATTGTGCAGAAATTTCTCTGACTTTGGACAGCCTCCAAATCTGATCATATCTCCCTCACCTCCTTGCATGTGAATAGAGTAAATTAGAAGCAAACCCTTTGCTTGATTCAGCCCTTGTATGCAGCCCCATCCCCTCAAGTAATCAGATTTGTCATAATGCTTAATCATGCCACCTCTCCTCACTCTCTCTTTAAATTTGCGCATAGGAAGGGGCTGGCCACATGTGATTGTGCAGCCAACTCCTCTTCCCTCTCCCTCACACTCTAGCTAAGCATTGCAAGAACCTTAGGAGGAAGAGAGACCAAGCCAACTCCCTCCTTCCCTCACCTTAAAACCGTGGCCTAGACACTAGTGGAGTGTGAGTTTCTCCTCCTTTCCTCTCACTGTCCAGCTTTGTTCCTCTTACTTGGAAGCTGTCCTAAGGTGCCCTCCTCACTTTGTTGCGCATAGATCATCCTAGGAAGAGAGGACTTGTTGTGAAGAAGAGCTAGTAAGGGTGTGGTGAAGTGTGTGCTTCAAGAGGTAGGCCTTGAACTTAGAACTCTTTCTTTGTGTAGCCATGTAAGTGTGCTTGAATGTCTTCTTGATTATGTGTGGTTTTGGATTCAAGTATGAGCATGATAAAAGTATAAGTATGAAGCCATTTTATGATGACTTGTATGCATGAGTTGTAGAGTGAAAGTCTCATGGTTATATGCCACTGTTTCGTATGATTAAGTCACTGTTTGGAAGAGAAATGAGCCACTGTTTCCCTTTGAATGTGCCACTGTTTTGAAGATGTATGTCCACTGTTTCGGTTCATCAAAATCACCATTATATGCCACTGTTTCTGCACATTATATGCCACTGTTTCTGCACATATATGCCACTGTTTCTGCACATTACATGCCACTGTTTCTGCACATTACATGCCACTGTTTCTGCACATATATGCCACTGTTTCTGCACATTATATGCCACTGTTTCTGCACATATATGTCAATGTATTAGTGCTCCCTAAGCCACTGTTTTTATGCATGAAACGCCACTGTTTTACTCGTCAAATGCCACTGTTTCTATGCATAAAATGTCACTGTTTTAGTCATGAAATGCCACTGTTTTACTCATCAAATGCCACTGTTTCTATGCATAAAATGTCACTGTTTTAGTCATGAAATGTCACTGTTTCCATGCTCAAAATGCCACTGTTTTTATGCATAAAAGGCCACTGTTTTAGTCATCATATGCCACTGTTTTTATGCATAAAATGCCACAGTTTTAGTCATCATATGCCATTGTTTTTATGCATAAAAATGCCACTGTTTTAGTCCTTCTATGCCACTGTTTGTATGCATAAAATGCCACTGTTTTAATCCATAATATGCCACTGTTTCAATGTCCAAAAACCAAGATTTATGCCACTGTTTTGGAAGTTCAAAGTGCCACTGTTTCTGTTTTAAAAACGCCACTGTTTCTATTTTAAAAACGTCACTGTTTCTGTTTAAAACGTCACTGTTTTGCTGCTGTAAACACTGCTGTATGCTCACTGTTTTGCTGCTGTATGCTCACTGTTTTGCTGCTGTAAACACTGCTGTATGCTCACTGTTTTGCTGCTGTAAACACTGCTGTATGCTCACTGTTTTGCTGCTGTAAACACTGCTGTATGCTCACTGTTTTGCTGCTGTAAATGCTCACTGTTTTGCTGCTGTAAACACTGCTGTATCCTCACTGTTTTGCTGCTGTAAGACACTGCTGTATGCTCTCTGTTTCTGCTGTAAATAGCCACTGTAAATGATTAGTTGTAATTGATTTAGGTGCGCTTAAGAAGTGAGATACTTCGCTGCGGTTTGGTAATAGTTAAGGCAAGCAAAGGTAAGTGTCAGGCGATGAAGCCTAATGTGACTATTGACTACTGGTATAAAATTGTGACATGATGCTCCATATGCCGTAAAAATATTATGTTCCATTATGATGAAAGGAAACTGCCAAAAATGTGCCGTGATGGCTATATGATTATGAGGTAAAGACGTTATGAGGCAGCATAACGCATATGAAAAGTATATGTGCCGTGATGGCTATATGAAAGGTATATAAGCATGCACCTTACATTCATACCGCATTTTTACGCTTTGTGTGTGAAAGCATAGCATGACATGCATATATCATGATCATATAGGCCTTGTTTTAGAATAGTTATGTACAGGACCATGTGTTTGAGCAAGCATCATATAGGCATCCCCAAGGTACCGGGGTATGGGACACTTGGCATCAGTCCGCATAGGCCCACAGATGGAATCCACATGGAGCTCAGGTGCCAAGGGTATATTTGATTCCACTGTGAAGTGCGCGCACGACGGTGCTAAAAGCGCAAAGGAAAGGCGTTATATACGCAATATATGAATATGATGAAAAGGAAAGGCGTTATATGCGCTATATATATGAATATGATGAAAAAGAAAAAGGAAAAGGAACATGGATATGTTGAAGTGACTGTTTACGATTTGGTGCCTAGTTAATACTGTTATATTACTGGTTTTGTTGCCACACTACTGGGATTATTCTCACCCCTTCGGGGCTGCTATTTTTCCAAAATGGCAGGAGGACGTGAAAGCATTTGAAGGAGTGATGTTTTGCTGTTGCTTGCTGATGCATGGATTATCACTGTTGCTGTTTGATTGATTGGATGACTGTAATGTTTAATGTTTTGGTACTCTTGGATGACTGTAGACCTTATCATCTTTATTTTATCTTGAACTTCATGAACAGCGGCTATTTTGGAAAACCTTTGTGAAAAGAATTTAAGTGATGAAATTTTTATACGGATTTGTATACTGCTTTGTTAGCTCATGTGACGTTAACGACTCTAATTCCGCTTAGCAAACGACTCTCTTGGATGCATACAAGGGAGGGCGTTACAAGAAGGGTTTGCGGAATTTGATTTCGTAACCCATCAACAGCACTTGGATGACAATGTGATGGCAGTATGCATCATGTTGGCATCCATGTCGCCTGAACTGCAAAAGCAGCATGAGCATATGGATGCTCCCTCTATTATCGTACATCTCAAGGAGTTGTATGATATTAAAGGCAGGCATGAGAGGTATGAGGCCTCAAGAGAACTGTTCTCTTGTAGGATGACTGAGAGCATGTCTGTTGCCAGCCATGTTCTCAAGATGATCGGGCTGATTGAGAAGCTAGGAAACCTAGGCTTCATCATGGATGCCGAGCTAAGAAATGACTTAGTCCTCACCTCACTTCCACCTTCCTTCAGTCAATTTGTAACGCCCTCCCTTGTATGCATCCAAGAGAGTCGTTTGCTAAGCGGAATTAGAGTCGTTAACGTCACATGAGCTAACAAAGATTCTCATATATAAATTCGGATCCGAAAAACGTTTCTACAATTCTTATCACTTCTGTTTGGACGATAAAAAAATATTTCGAGTGATTTAGAAAGAGCACGTTGAGGGCTTCGCGTGCATATAAAATAATAGTAAATCAGAGTTCGTTTGCTCATAAAAACACCTCCCGTAAGGTGCACTGTAAAAATTTCAGCACTTAAGTCTTTTAAAAAATTCCTTTCACAAACGTTTTCCAAAAATAGCCGCTGTTCGTAAAGTTCAAGATAAAATAAAGATGATAAGGTCTACAGTCATCCAAGAGTACCAAAACATTAAACATTACAGTCATCCAATCAATCAAACAGCAACAGTGATAATCCATGCATCAGCAAGCAACAGCAAAACATCACTCCTTCAAATGCTTTTACGTCCTCCTGCCATTTTGGAAAAATAGCAGCCCCGAAGGGGTGAGAAAAATCCCAGTAGTGTGGCAACAAAACCAGTAATATAACAGTATTAACTAGGCACCAAATCATAAACAGTCACTTCAACATATCCTTGTTCCTTTTCCTTTTTCCTTTTCATCATATTCATATATATAGCGCATATAACGCCTTTCCTTTTCATCATATTCATATATTGCGTATATAACGCCTTTCCTTTGCGCTTTTAGCACCGTCGTGCGCGCACTTCACAGTGGAATCAAATATACCCTTGGCACCTGAGCTCCATGTGGATTCCAACTGTGGGCCTATGCGGACTGATGCCAAGTGTCCCATACCCCGGTACCTTGGGGATGCCTATATGATGCTTGCTCAAACACATGGTCCTGTACATAACTATTCTAAAACAAGGCCTATATGATCTTGATACATGCATGTCATGCTATGCTTTCACACACAAAGCGTAAAAATGCGGTATGATGTAAGATGCATGCTTATATACCTTTCATATAGCCATCACGGCACATATACTTTTCATATGCGTTATGCTGCCACATAACGTCTTTACCTCATAATCATATAGCCATCACGGCACATTTTTGGCAGTTTCCTTTCATCATAATGGAACATAATACTTTTACGGAATATGGAGCATCATGTCACAATTTTATACCAGTAGTTAATAGTCACATTAGGTAATATCGCCTGACACTTACCTTGTGTGCCTTAAACAATACCAAACCGCAGCGAAGTATCTCACTTCTTATGCACACCTAAATCAATTACAACCAATCATTTACAGCGGCGATTTACAGCAGAAACAGTGAGCATACAACAGTGTTTTACAGTGGAAAACAGTGAGCATACAGCAGTGTTTTACAGCAGAAAAACAGTGAGCATACAACAGCGTTTTTATAGCAGAAAACAGTGACGTTTGTGCTTAAAACAGTGAGCAGAAAACAGTGGTATTTTCCTTAAAAACAGTGGGCAGAAACAGTGACGTTTTACTTAAAAACAGTGGGCAGAAACAGTGACGTTTGACTTAAAATAGTGGACAGAAACAGTGACGTTTTACAGCAGAAAAACAGTAGCACCTTACAGCAGAAACAGTGACCATTTGAAAACAGAAACAGTGGCTCTTTGGACATCAACAGTGGCAGAAAGTGGCAGAAACAGTGGCATCAAACAGTGGCATAAGTAGTGGTATTTGTGCATCAAAACAGTGGCATGAATGATTGCATTTGAACATGAAACAGTGACATAGGTAGAGGTATTTACACATCAAAACAGTGGCATGAAGAGGGATTTTTGAACATTAAGACAGTGGCATAAATGGTGATTAAAACAGTGGCATAGATCATGATTTTTGGTCATTAAAACAGTGGCATGAATGATACATTTGAACATCCAAAACAGTGATATAAATCATGATTTTTAGACATTAAAACAGTGGCATAAATAGTGATTCTTGATCATCAAAACAGTGGCAAAATGGGAGTATTTAGACACCAATACAGTGGCATAAAGGGTAGTGTTTGGACATCAAGATGGTGGTTATTTTATGCAGAAACAGTGGCTCATTAAGTACTAAAACAGTGAGTGTTTTTGGTGCAAAACAGTGACATATGTGGCATTAAAACAGTGAGCATTTTATGCAGAAACAGTGGCACATAATGGACTAAAACAGTGAGTGTTTTTATGCAGAAACAGTGGCAGGTGAGACACTAAAACAGTGAGTGTTTTTATGCAGAAACAGTGGCATGGGATGCACTAAGACAGTGAGCATTTTATACAAAACAGTGGCATCAAAATGGTGAGCTTGTCCAACCGAAACAGTGGCATATGCATTCTCAAAACAGTGGCACTTTCATACAAAACAGTGACATCAAGATGGTGCTCTTGTAAAACTGAAACAGTGGCCTATTCATCCTCAAACAGTGGCACATTCATAGAGAAACAGTGGCATATATATCCTCAAAACAGTGGCATATTCATTCCAAAACAGTGGCATTAACTCAAACATAACCATGGGACTTTCATTCCATTATATCATGCAATGTGCTATAAGGCTTAAAGAAAATCTCATGCAATAATGAAAATACGCAAGTATCATCAAGTAACTCCATCCTTATTCCTTCACCATGCTCATTCAAGAATCCAACACAAATAGAACCAAGTAGACATCTCATGCACACATAGTTTCACACAATGTAAAAGGTCTAAGTTCTAGGCTTACCTCTTGTTGCACACACTCCTTGCTCACACACCACACCTTTCTAGTTCTACCAACAACAAGTCCACACTTCCTAGGAGATGATCTATGCGCATTCAAGGGTGAGGAGGAGCAACTTGGACAGTTTCAAGGTTGAGGAACAAAACTGGACAGTGAGGGAAAAAGAAGAAGAAGAGCTTGCACTTGCTTGGTGTAGGTCACGGTTTGAGAGTGTGAGGGAAGGTAAGTTACCAAGGTTTTTCTTTCTCCAAGAGGGCTAGTATGTTCGGCTAGAGAGTGAGGGAAGAGAGAAGAGTTGGCTGAAGGTAAAATGAGGACAGCCCCCTCTAGTGTGCGCCTAACTTAAAGAGAAGTGGGAGGAGGTTGCAATGATGATGCATCATGAAAATTCTGGTTTCTTGTGAAGGTGGGACTGCACACATGGTTTGAACAAGCAAGAGTTTGCTTCTTGGTTACTCTATGTACATGCAAGGAGTGAAAAGGATAGGTTCAGATCTGAGTTATGCCACTTAAGTCAGAATTTTAAACACCAACAAGCAAGCTAGGCGCACAAGATGGAGTGGAAAGGAGGTGCATCATGAGCACATGCTAGGAGGTTCACTAAGTCCACAAGCAAGACAACTTTGTGGCAGCCAAAAAATCTGCTTTGGAGCTGTCCTTGTGCGCATAAGATGAGAGGTTGCAGCCCCAAAATCCTACTTTTGATGCAAGTGGAAGCAAGGGGCAGATTTGGCTCATGATGGACTGCCAAAAGCATGCAAAAATCTGCACATTTCAGCCTCATGATGGAAGGTGTAAGGTGGTTCTCCAAGTCAACACTCAATGCAGATTTTGTGTCATAAAAATCTGCTCCAAGACACCTCCATGTGCGCCTAAAAGAAGAAGAATGCAGCCCAAAATAGTGCTAAGGTGTACATGTGTCTTTCATGCAATGAAGTTGAGTCCAAATGATGCACAAGCTAGGTGTGAGGTGGCGGTTTAGCAAGGGAAAAATTGGCAGATTTACCAAGTCCCATTTACTCTCTTATGCGCATGAAATGAGTGAGAGAATACATCAAGTCAAGTGAAGGTTCCTTGGTACACAAACAACCTTGTTGGACAAGGCTTAGGGAAGGTAAAAGTGGTTTCAACATTGGGCTGAACATGATTGACCCAATAGCCTCCTTGGGCCAATGGCCACACACACAAAGAATCCAATCACACAAGTCCAATAGTGACAAGTCCACACACACTAGCCCACTTCCAAAGTCCAATAAACACTAAAGCCTTCTAACACATAATCAAATTACTCATATGATTTTAATAAATTTCACATGCCAACATATGCACCCTCCTATGATTTAATTTAAATACTTACCTTAGTCTCATCCAAGGATAAAGATCAAACAATTCGCAAGCCATCAAACATACACATGCATCTATCTCATTTTAACACCTATGTATTTTACTAATTATGTGGGATGTTACACTCTCCCCACCAAATAGGAATTTTGTCCGCAAAATAAACTTACTTAAGAGCTAAACAGTTCTGGATAGCGTTTCTGAATGTCGTCCTCGCGCTCCCAAGTGGCTTCAGCTGCCGATCTGTTGTTCCATAATACTTTCACCAACGGAATCTCTTTAGAACGGAGTCGCTTGACGGATCTTTCAAGAATTTGGAACGGTTGCACTTGATACGTCAGATTTTCCTTTAGTTCCACTCTTCGGCTGTAACACGTGAGATGGATCAGAGAGATACCTCCGTAGCTGTGACACATGAAATACATTGTGAATTCCTGACAGATTGGGTGGTAAAGCCAACCGGTATGCAGACCCTCCAATCCGGTCCATAATCAGATACGGTCCTAAGTACCGTGGACTTAACTTCTTTACTCCCATTCTCCTTCCGAGTCCCGATGTAGGTGTGATTCTCAAAAATACATGGTCTCCGACTTCGAAAGATAGGGGCTTATGACGCTTGTCGTAATAACTCTTCTATCTGGCCTGAGCCCTCTGCATATTTTCCCGAATCTTCTCTACCTGTTCGGATGTTTCTTGAATTAAGTCAGGTCCTAACTTTGCTCACCCACTTCAGTCCAACATAAAAGGGATCTGCATTTTCTCCCATACAAAGCTTCATACGGTGCCATCTGAATACTGGAGTGGTAACTGTTGTTGTAAGCAAATTCAATCAAAGAAAGATAATTATCCCAGCTGCCTCCTAACTCCAGAACACACGCTCGTAACATGTCCTCTAATGCTTGAATGGTGCGTTCCGTCTGTCCATCGGTCTGCGGATGGTAAGCAGTACTCAACCTCAAATGGGTCCCTAATGCTCTTTGAAAAGATTCCCAGAACTTAGATGTAAACTTTGGATCATCATTATTGACAATATGAGTAGGAGTCCTCCGTGCAGCTTCACAATCTCCTGGAGAG
>JAVKPL010011229.1:0-11703 GCA_032173675.1 Gastrolobium villosum
CTGTTATCTTAGTCCAACTTGGTATAGTAGAGTACCTAGCTGTATCGCATTTCATCTTTCGTACTTCACTCTTCAGTCTTCACCACATCCCCCATAAAACCTGGTAATAGACGAAAATAAAATAAATAATAATAAGTTTTAGGTAGCAGCGGGCCCCAATTTCTCCACGTGTCACATGTGAACAAATGGTTGTTGTTCCTCTTGTACACGGCAGTAGTAGTACCTCCAAAAGGTGTGATATAGTACGATCTGATTTTATGATTAACATGTGATGAAATGAAAGGATACGATATTCCTTCAATTAGGAAGATTTCCCATCCATGGAATAAATCAGTGTCCATTTTGGACTTTCTTCTCAATAAATACATATACATAGATATCTTATTCAGCCTCGTCTTGGGTGGCAAAAAATCAAAACACAAGATTTGGGAGTTGCTTTTGGTTTAATTGAAATTAAATTTCTTTCCAGATTATAATAAATGGAATTTAAATCTGATTCATCGTGCCAAAAAAATTTAACATAGTTTCTAAGATAATATTTATTATTGTTAATATTGATTTTTTTAAGATGTTTATTATTGGGAGAGTGACCATTTTATCACGTTTGGACAAAAAAATTACCAGACTGCCACACCAATAGTAAATTTTGCCAAAATATCACGCGACATAATTCGCTACACAGTGTAGCGAATTATGCATGCAAGTAATTCGCCACACAGTGTAGCGAATTATGCATGCAAGTAATTCGCCACACAGTGTAGCGAATTATGCATGCAAGTAATTCGCCACACAGTGTAGCAAATTATGCATGCAAGTAATTCGCTACATAGTATAGCGAATTATGCATGCAAGTAATTCGCTACATAATGTAGCGAAATATGCCACGTCAGAACCAAAAAGTGTCATAATTTTGAACATGACATTTTTTGGTTCGGAGCATCCTGACGTGGCATAATTCGCTACACTGTGTAGCCAATTATGCCGCGTGACATTTTGGCAAAATTTACTGTTGGCGTGGCAGTCTGATAATTTTTTTTGTCCAAACGTAGCACTTTGGTCAGTGTCCCTTTATTATTAATATTTTTGATATTTCATATTAATTTAACAGCAACAAAAATTGAAAATAGTGTATTATTTTAAATTTAATGTCTCGCTTTTAAATTTTGTGTCATTCAGGCCATGGTCTGCAAAGCACTTGGCGTAGGTGGTTCATGCAGACTATTCAAAATCTCAGATTACATGCCTATGACTTTATATTCCCGTTGCATCCCAAATTCTCATCATTTTAGGAATTAAGCTTCATTTTTGTTTTTATGTTTTATTTTAAGTTTCTACCTTTTTACATGCTCAAAAGGAGAATCCAAAATGTTACAAATCGGCTCGTGGAGAGTGTAGGGTAGCGATGGATTCAACAGGACACGTGGTCCGCATCCATCGGCGGAAGACCAGGCAAGCTTTGGTGATTGGTGTGGCGAATAAATCAAAGAGCAAGAACGATAATGATGTTGAAGAGGTAAGGGGTTTTTGGTGAAGTGGGGTCCCCTTTCCGCATTCGCAAATGTACAATTAATAATATTCTCATGATAAGAACGAGAATCAACAATTCTACATCATGTCTAAAAGCAGATGCATCCATACTATTCCCCTTCCACTTCCTCTTTCACCATTGGTCCTCACCCAAACCTTGTATCTCTCATTCAACTTTACTTTCTCTTGGTCATCATAGTAATCTTTTATTAATAAGCTTTTCATTGAGCTTTGTTTTTGGGGGTAATGCTGACTTTGTGACTATTGGTTGCAAATCTTTGTCAATTCTCTGTTCCCAACACCCAAACAATAATATTCAACATCCACCCCACTTGTTCTTCTTAACGAAAGTGCTTATGCCGTGCTTTCTTGTGTTAACTAAAGGCCAAATGAGTAGAACATTTTTGCTTGGCCACCACGTTACGGGAGTGGGCTTTCATATAATCCATGTTTTGATTATTGTCCTGCGTGCAATTCACGTCATCGCTAATTGAATTGGCCTTTTTTTTATTAAGAAAAATCTAATTACTTTGTAGAGATGAAGCCAAATCACGCAACGGGCAATGATTGTAAGTTTTTTTTTTTGGGTACAAAACGGGTGTATCTCCATTCAACCGGAAGAATGAGACTAATTCCCCAACCAAGAATTTGCTTGAGGTAGGATTTGAACCCCTGACTCAAACAAACCCTTGGGAGCTCAGTTGCCAACTGAGCTACCCTTAGGGGTTAATGATTGTAAGTTTTTTGTTTACGGTTATTTGCTTTTGCGGTATTATATTTTGTTAGAATATATGAAAAATATACCATACTACAATAAAGTGTCAATAATATTAACCCAAGGTGAGGGCATATTTGGTAAGTGAACTATGTTTCAAGGATACTACATGTGTTCGATTCTTACACTTGTGATAAGTGAACTATGTTTCAAGGATAATATGTATTCGATTCTTATACTTATTTTTCCTCCAATAACAATGGTCCAATACATCTTTTATTTTAATGAAGAGCTAATTTTAGGATCATATTCTTATAACAAAGTAGTTGGAAAAAATTAAGTGAGAATATTTACATGGAAACTAGAAAAAACTGTCAATAATATTTGAGACGACTTTTCATAAAATGGTGGCTCTGCCAATATTTGTTTATTGTGAAAAAAACCGTCATATAGACTGTTTGAGTGGGAGAAGACTTGGGTACGTTAGGTTTGGTGGGGCCTTGGGAATGGAAAAACTATGGAGGAGGAGGGAGTATAGTACTAGGTTATTGAGAAAATTGTCCATTCAAGATTTGACTACATCATTGGAATAAAAATACTTTTGGACAGAAATGGGGATATAAGTCTTATAAGAGTTATCTCGTAGGAAAAATGTTTGTGTTATGTTACAGAGATTCGTTTTGCGTGCCGGAATTTTTGTTTTTTTCTGCGGACCCCATAAAATGTTGTGAGTGTAGAAATTTTTTTCTAATCATGTTAAATTATAGATGATAAACTCATTAAACAAATAGAACATAAGAGGAACCTGATCAGAGCTAATTAAAAAATAATAATTATATGCAATATGTTAGTGTTGCAAGCATGCTATCTCATCAACGTACACTAACTTCAGCATTTGAAAATTGTATTCGGCAGAATTTGCGATTATAATTTTAATACAAGTCATTGGATGTTTTATTTATTTATTATCTTATTAATTACCAGGACTTTAATAGTACGTGCGTTAGTCGCCATAATTTCATTAGACAACAATTATGGACTGCATCAGCTCGCAATAGTCGCAATACAACTGTAACCGCATTGTGATCACAATTGCAATTTAAAATATACTTATCAGGTTACATAATGAGAACTAATTTTTTCCTTAATTTCTATAAACGGTGTCATCTAAAATGAAGGTCATGTTGGGTCTTGCCCTCAACAGTCAACACCCTATATAGGAGACTTCACCAGTTATCTATTCATGCATGGAATTTTAAGTCTCGCATCAGTTAATTATGAGTTTTAATTTGTTTTAAGTTGTGAGAACAATATCCGACCGAGAAAGTAGGAATTGTTCCTCTAGTCGGTCTAATTAATTTTCAGAAAATATTTTAAAGTTAATAAAAAAAATAGAAAACTGTTTCTGTATTAGTTGACCTATTCGAAACTGTTACGGTTTTAATAGATGAACAAGTTAAGTTTTTTTTTTAAACGTATTTGACCACATTGATTATTTAATTATTAATTTATAATAAAACTTAAGTTCTCTTCTTAATTTGTCCGATGCAATCAAAATTTGACTTACAGGAAAAGTTTCATCTGTTAATCGTTTACTTATGTGATGTGGATTACTATAAAATAAGAAGCTTAATCTCTCTCTCTCTCTCTTAGTAGGTTAATTTCTCTCTTTTTACTTATTTAATATGAAACTAAAAAAAGTTATAAAACCATGCTAATATTAATAAAATACTTTTTAAAAAATATTTAAATTATATTGTTCGATCCTGGCAAATCATGTATATCTACCAGAGGGGTGATAAGTCACTATTAGATCTATATACTCGTAGATGTTTATAAGAGAGATATTACTGATTATTGTGCACTAATAGAAAAATGGCATAACTCTGCTTGGAGTTGTGCATACTGACAATGAATGTGGAATGGGCAAAAAATATGTACCTGATGGATTTAAACCCTATTTATATTGATTACTTGGTTGGGCTTGGGCCCTAACTATTCTAGGATTGTTTTGAAGACTTATGTGATAGTTATGATAAGAATCCTATATCTTAATCCTTTCTTAATTATGCTATTTGTCTGTTATACATTTAGGATATGGGCCTATTGACTAGGTCCATAACATATATAACTATAATCATATTAAAAATATTTTATATATTTTTCTTGGTTTTATCATAGATGAACATATTTATATTATATTTTTCTTACATATTATAATTTTTTAATTAATATATATAAAATTCCCATTCAACTTTAGTTGAATTTTAAAGCATAAACTTCTCATTGCAAATTTAATCAAAGGTCGAGTTTTGAAAACCCGTGTTATATAGTTATGATAAGAATTCTATATCTTAATCCTTTCTTAACTATGCTATTTGTCTGTTATACATTGTTAGGATATGGGCCTATTTACTAGGTCCATAACATATATTAATATAATCAAATTAAAAATAATTTATATATTTTTCTTGGTTTTATCATACTCTGAACACATTCATATTATATTTTTCATACATATTATTTTTATATTTTATGTAATTAATATATATAAAATTCCCATTCAACTTTAGTTGAATTTTAAAACATAAACTTCTATCCACTAGGGCTAGCCTAGTGGTGTGGGTGTGTGTAATAGGGTGTGTGTGAGTGTGTGTTCTATTCCCCGTAACCTATAAATTGGCTCAATGTGGTCACTCAGATCGATTGGATTGGAAATAGGATCACTAAGCGTCAAAAATTAGGTTCAAGCGGTACTAACTAGTACGAGTTTTCGGGTTGAACCAATTTTAAAAATTGATGCAAAATATTCTACCAATCTTGCACTCTTGGGATTCAAACCTAGCACCTAAGGGAATGAGAGTGACATGTTAACCACTAAGCCAAAAATTACTTTGTTTATCATATTATTTGTATTTATATATTTGTTACATATCTTTATGTAAATTTGGTAATCCACTAATTGAATCAGTAATTTATTGATTCGGTGCCTCGACTAAGTTAATCACTGGTTCGAGTTTAATAAAATTGCTAAAAACATGAGAAAACATCTTCATTATCATATGGTTTGGGTATGTTTGTTGTTGTAATTTTGGGAAGGTTTTCCCCAAACAATAAAGAGCAAGAAACATGAAAACCAGAAAGAAACATATGAAAGAAAATTAGGCATAAGTATTTACAGGTTGGAAAACTTCTTATTAGCAAGTTTCCTATGTCCTGGGGCCAAAAGAGGTTTAAACGCCCTCTGAGATCACACTTTATTCAGTATTCAAGAATAATAAGAACAGAGTTTACAACATACGATATACAACTAATATAAAGCAAAAGATCATGCAAAGAAACTAATATAGGGTACAAGATCATCTATATAGATCTAGATCAGCTCAACAAAATAACATCAAGACCAGCTGCAAACCAAGGATTAGAATATACAGGGCACAAGAGAGAATGGACTTCCCAATCTTCGCAAACAACCACTAGAAGCGTTGTTCCTTGGTCACGAT
This sequence comes from Gastrolobium villosum, assembly GCA_032173675.1. Classification (NCBI taxonomy): domain Eukaryota; kingdom Viridiplantae; phylum Streptophyta; class Magnoliopsida; order Fabales; family Fabaceae; genus Gastrolobium; species Gastrolobium villosum. Next base: position 5,746 of record JAVKPL010011229.1, read on the forward strand.
CTACTAGCAAGCAACCACCAGCCTGAGAAACCCTCCTTACAGATTCACCATCAAGCTCTTGTGCACCAAACCAGAATCTGCTCCGATCAAAAGAACCTTGAGTCGAGAGGCTCTGTTCTATGTATAATCTCCCCTCATGGTTGTGTCACGTGCAGCAACCCATGAACTCACCACCAATATGCTAAGGCTATAACAATCACACCAAATGAGTCATACATCATATCACAACTTAAAATTTTAAGACTTTGGATTTATGGATCTTTCCACTTATATACACTTCACTTAACTCATTAACAATCAATGTGAGACTTATCACATTTAAATATTGCAACATTAGGGGCCTTAAAAGCAAAAATTTGCTTCAAATGGTGAGATTGCAAAGTCAGATTAGCACCTTGTCCCAATTCTAGCTCTCAAATTAATGTATAAAATGGAAAGAATAAAAGAGTATATGTTGAACTTGAACTACATTTTTTTTAATTGTAATCTACACAATATAGATTAGGAACAGTGACCATTTTGCCACTGTTTATAATAAAATTTACCAGAATGCCACGCGCACAGTAAAAATTATCAAACTGCCACGCAGGCTAATTGTGTAGCGAATTACGCCTGCTGATGTGTCACCTCCACACTGGTCCACGTATTTCGCTAACAGTGTAGCGAAATACGTGGTCAAAAGGTCAGCCTAGTCAGTCACCTTTTGGACACGTGTCACATCACTGCTGGACACGTAATTCGCTATACAGAGTAGCGAATTACGTGTCAAATGGGTCAGATCATGTCAACTTAAAGTCAGGCCACGTGTTATGTCCCCACATAATTCGCTGTACCACAGAGCGAATTATGTGGGCAGTTTTGGTATGAGTCATAGCAAAATATGATGAATCTACCAAGTGTCATCTCCCCCTAATTCGCTAGGGGGAATAGCAAATTATGGGCATTAATTTGCTACCAAATTAAGAGCTATAAATAACTTTATTTCGGATGTGAATCACCACTGCGAAAATTTTCCTTTTATGTAAGTTTTACAACTTTTGTATTATTGTTGAATCTTCATTTTTTTCTATTTTTGTAGGATGAGTGAGGGTAGGAATGATATAATAGCTACTGTTTATTATAATGAGAGAAAATACTTTGATTCAAACGGGCAAGTGTTTGAAGGTGATGCAAAAATGTTTCGCATGAGTCCAAGATTCAATCTTCACGAGCTCAAGAAGTTAATATACAAAAAGTTGAGATTACAACGTGGTCAAACTCTTGCTCGGTTGACCGCTAGATGTGCCTCGGGTAACCTCGTGCAATGGGTTGGTGTGGAAATTGTTGATGATGAAGATGTAACGTTAGTAGTAGATGCAAGCACTTCTGAATACGGCGAGTCAAGATTTATTGAATTGTATGCAGAAGTCAACTACGGTGGACAATCCAGCAGTCAACCGAGCAATCCATCCACTGACATCATCGCCATAAACATGGTGCCATTGGATAATCCGGAAGATAAGGTCGCGTCCCCCACGCTTGCACCAACAACTCAAGAAATTTTTTATGAAGGAATTCCCGCCAACGACATGTACGATCCATCTTGGCGTACGGATAGTTTCGAGGAAGAGCGTGATGAAGTCTTGTTCCGGATAGCGAGTCAATGAATACGGGTGTCGATGGTGATTTTGATTGTTGTCTGTCTAATGCAGTTGGACAACCAATTCCATCGCCAGGCATTGTCGGAATGCAAGATCCTCCTGTTACAGGTACGTAACCATTAATGCTTTATAATAAAAAATCTAATATCATATTAAAACCACATTAATATTGGGGTTTTGGATTTGTTATTATGCAGGAAATGATAATGTACTATTTTGGTCTGGAATTAGGCATTTCACGAATGTTAATTGGGAATATCCAGATCAAGAATTGAATGATATGAATGGAGCACAAATACCTAACTAGCAGATCAGCGACGAGCTATATAAGGACCAATTGTTTGACACCAAGCAAGATGTACAAATGGCAATTAAACAATATTGTATGGCAAATCATCGCACAACAGTCGTACTGAAAAGTGATACGAAAAGGTTGATTATGGTTTGTCAAGATCATAACGCCGGTTGTCCAATAAGGATGAGAGCATACCAAAAAAAAGGTGATAGCGAATGGGTGATAGGCATATGGAATAACAAACACACATGTGCTAGTCAGTCTCTTACCCAAGATCACAAGCAGTTGGACTCAAATCTCATTTGTTCATTGATCTTAGGTGCGTAGAGTTATTGCTATTAAATTTATAGAGACTTTGTATCTTGTTGACTAATGCAGTGTTGTTTGACCACAAAAACAGAAATGATAAGAGAGGAGCCCAGTGTCAAAATTGGGCTTATCCAAGAAAGGATCACTACTAGCCTTGGATTCCATATATCGTATAGGAAGGCTTGGAAGGCAAAGCAAAAGCCTATTGTGAAAGTATTTGGTGACTGGGACGAGCAGTATGCGTTCTTACCTAGGTGGCTGGATTACATGTTACGTTTTCCTCCCGGATCCGCCTATAAGCTGGATTTGCGTGACCATTTCATTAATGGTTGCCTAGACCAAGCTCACAAGGTATTCAGAAGGGTGTTTTGGACATTTAAACAGTGTTGCGTAGCATTCAATTATTGCAAGCCAATAATCCTGATCGATGGAACCCATCTATATGGCAAATATCGTGGGACCCTAATGATTACTAACCCTAATGATTGCAAGTCAAGATATAGTGATACAATAAAAAATTACTAACCTCATGGTTGCGCAAGCGCGCAATATGGTAGAAGCCAGCCTGCCTCAGCCATGGCTCAATCTCCTCAGGAATGTCACGGTCATCATGTGTCGCAGCATGTCTCACATTAATCACACGATCCTGTACATTCGGATCCTCACAAGTGTTCCACATATGTGTGGATATATGTTTCTCCTGTAAAGTTAGGAGAGTCTTGTCTGAAGGCCCAGGGTCAATCACGCTGCGTGGAGACACAGGACGAGGTGCCTCATCATGCTCAATATCTAAATAAATTAATACAAAACAATTAAATTAATATTCATCAACAAAGAATTCACAAATATTTAGCTAAATAAATTAAATTAATAAAAGCACAATTCAATAGGTTTTTCTCCATTTAAGTTTCTGGTTTAACTAAATTAAAAATTATTGCTAACCTATCGTTTCAAAAATCAACAATAACTAACTTTGAAATAAGTATTAAAGCATGAATAATAAATTAAATTAATTAAACCTACGATTTTATGCATTAATAAGAGTATGCATTAATAAGAGTTCACATAATTTCGAACCTAAGGTTGCAAATATCAAAATTAAAAAATATTTATGCATTATTAAAGTCTAAAAAATTAATTACAAAGTTATTAAATTAATTAAAGGTTAACACATTTACTAACGTAACGTTTCAAAGATCGAAATTTAAGACTATTTATAAATTATTAAATTAAATATTCATTGATATCAAACTTAAATTATTTACACCTAACCAATCATGCGTAAAATAAATTAATCCATTTACTAACCTAAGGTTTCAAATACCAACATTAAATAATATTTTAAAAATATTAGAGAATAAATAAAAAATGAAATAAATTAGACCTAAGCTTTTATACGTTAATATAAATTCACGTAATTACCAACCTAAGGTTTCAAATATCAAAATTAATCAATATTTATAAATTATTAACGTTTATAAAATAATTAAAAAATTTAATTATGTACGCCTAGCCTAACCATTCATTTATGCGTAAAATAAATTAACACATCTATTAACCTAATGGCTAAAACACCAACATTAAATAATATTAACACATTTTACTAGCCTAAGGTTTTAAAACCCAAAACCCTAAATCAAAATTTATAAATTATTAACGTATATAAATTAATTAAAAATTTGAATTATGTAGACCTAATCATTCATTCATGCGTAAAATAAATTTACACATTTATTAACCTAACGTTTCAAGTACCAACATTAAATAATACACCACATTCACTAACCTAAAGTTTCAAGTATCAACACTAAATAATATAACATATTTACTAACCTAAAGTTTCAAGCCTAAACACTAAATAATATAACATATTTACTAACCTAAACTTTTAAGCCTAAACACTAAATAATATAACGTATTTACTAACCTATTTTTGCAAGTGTAAATATAAAATAATATAACACATTTATAAAAACATAATTAATGAAACAAACATATTATTAAAGCAAAAAAAATAAAAAAATAAAAAGAGACTAACCTTGTAGAGAGAAAGCACTTAGAAAGAGAGGGAGTGAGGGAGAGGATGAGAGGAAATGGTGGGGGAGGGGTGGGGACCGTGGGGTATTTATAGAAAAAAACTTGCACATAATTCGCTACCGTGGGTAGCGAATTTGTGCCTGGCTGACACGTGTCTCACATGCGCAGTACAACAGGTGACCCTTGCCACGTATTTCGCTACTCAGTGTAGCGAAATATATGTGGATTGACACGTGTCCAAAAGGTGACTGACCAGGCTGACCTTTTGACCACGTATTTCGCTACACCGTGTAGCGAAATACGTGGACCAGTGTGGAGGTGACACATCAGCAGACATAATTCACTACACTGTGTAGCGAATTAGCCTGCGTGGCAGTTTGGTAATTTTTATTGTACGCGTGGCATTCTGGTAAATTTTATGATGAACAGTGGCAAAATGGTCATTGTTCATATAGATTAATAGTAGCCTCACGTAGCTTTTCTAGTTTAATTGACTCGAGGCAAACGATTTTACTGGCTCTTTCACCTATTTGGGGTTTTTACCCATTAAATTTATCAATTTGGTATTTGATCTAAGGTATTTATGAATGAGGGTTATTTAGTGACGCGGGGACCCAGCGTCATCACTGGGTGCCGCTACCCTCCCCCTGCGTCACTCACATTCTTTTTTTTTTTTTATTTCAATTGAGTGTTGTCCCTCCTCCCCTGGGGCACTCACAGGATTGTGCCAAGTAACATAATCTCATTATTCGCGTTACTGTAAAACCTCGGAAGGCCATCATAACTTTTGACTCGGGTATCCAAATCATATGATTTTTTTTTTGATTTCATATAACTTCTCGAGATCTACGCAATGACACCATATTTGACATATTTTATCTCTCACAAACATAGTTCAAATTTGTAAAAAAGTGGAACTATTGTTGCAAATTTGAACTAAGTTAATGGAAGATAAAACATGTCAAATGAGGTGTCATTGCGTAGATATCGAAAAGTTATGTGAAATAAAAAAAATCATCTGATTTGGATACCCCAATCAAAAGTTACGGGCTTCTGAAGTTTTACGGTAACAAAATAACAAGATTGTGCCACTTGGCACGATCCTGTGAGCGCCCCATGGGAGAGGGCACTCAATTGAAAAAATAAAAATAAAATAAAAGAATGTGAGTAATGCAGTGGGAGGGTAGCTGCATTTAGTGACGCTGGGTCCACCTCACGTCACTAAATAATCCCAATTCATAAATACTTTGAATCAAATACCAAATTGATAAATTAAAATCTTAACAAACTTGTCTTTTAAGTGTGCTAGCTTTGTATTTGATGAATAAAGCATTTGACCATATCCGAAAGCTTAACCAAAAAATAAAAAAAATTAGACAGAACGCGATGGATACCCGATTATCAAAACTACGAAGGGGAAAATGTTTCTGCAGTTACGATAGATAAATCATCTGCATTTACACCAATACATGCAAATGTAAGAAAATTGTAAACTCCAACCTTACCTCCATTTTCTTTATTTGATTTTCTTTCTATCCGTTTCAGCCTAATTTAAAAATCCAGTTAGGATTCATCAGCGATTTTAAGAGAGAATTAGTTTTTAGATTTTTCAGTAAGGTGAAATGTTATTTTAGTTTTTTGGAACTTTATGCAATAAATTGTTATAAAAAGATATTA
>JAVKPL010011230.1:0-11665 GCA_032173675.1 Gastrolobium villosum
GTTTCCCCTCCCAAGCCAGGACCGGAACCTTCCCCATCAGCTGCAGTTGGCTCCTCGGCTGAAGAGTAGAAAATTCCGCCGCTGATATAGCCATAGCAGTCCAGCTGATCCAAGTTGAGAGACGCTTCAGGATTAAAGAATTTCACTTGGTTCACAGCGTTGTTAAAAGCGGAACCAACAGCTTTTTCCAATGCAGTCTGACTCTGATCATAGTCAGCTTGCAATTCTTCCTGCTGCGCTTTCAGCTGTTTGAGTTGGGAGGCCATTTCCCTTTGCTGGGCCTCCGCCTTTGACAGCACGGATAGCTTGGCTTTGACAAATCTTATTATGGCATCTTTACCACTCTCCACACCAAAGCAATCCGAGATAGCCTTCAGGTCGGCTTCAGAGTTTTTTACCGAAAGACTCAGCTTGGCCGCATCAGACTTCAAAGTCTGATTTTCCTGCCGAAGCTCGGCCAGCTGGCTCTGCATGAGATCCTTCTCGGACACTATCTCGGAGTGCTTCTCGAGCAGGAGGGAGTATGGTTTCATCAGAGAAGCCACCTTAAACAGATATTGCTCGGCTTTCTGTAGCTCCTCAGCTTCAGCCTTCGATGGAGACAGAGAGCCATAGAAAGAGGGAGGAGCGCGGGTCACGCCGCGAAGCTCGGCAGTAACCCCCATCTCCCATAGGGAACCCCTCCTTAAACCAGCAGGCAGGGGGGAGGGCGGGGCGCTACCCCTTGCAACAGACACCACAGCCCGGGTGGTGCCACCAGTAGTAAAGGGGGTCTCCTCTGGTTCCCCATCCAACCAGTTCTCACCATCATTGGTCAGATCCAAAATGGAGGTGCCATGATGGGGCTCGGGGTTGGACGAACCCGCACCTGGGGAAGGGGCAGCAACCTTCGTTTTCTTCGAGGGGGGGACGGGCTACACCTTTACCCCGTAAAGCCCGGCAGTAATCAGGCACATCATCCGAGTTGGGGTTCATTGTTAAACCTGGCAAATAAAAGAAGCAAGGTTACCAGCACAACCAAGGAAATATCAGTCTCAAAAACAAGATGAAAACGACAAGTAAATAAAAAAAAATGTTGAAAAGCATACTGGGCTGATCGCTTGCAACATAGGATTTAGCAACCAAGGACGCAGCACTCATATGACCCTGGGTACGGATATGGGTTAGCAAGGTCTTGGCACTGAGCTTCTCCTCGGCAGATAAGGACAGCCTATAGTCAGCCGACTTACGAAGATAATGTTGGTGGGACCAATATAATGGGAATTTCCCCTCATCTTTTTCCCCAACAAACCACGGCTTCTCACCGGCCTCGGCCACGACCTTGAAGTACGCGCCTTTGAAGTTTTTGAAGGAGTCACTGTATACAGAAAACAATCTCCTAGAAGGCTTACTAATGCGACCCCGGATGCTGGCCCAACCCTTCAACTTGGGAGGTTCAGAACCGGAGCGCGGGGTATAAATATTGAAAAAATACATAAAAAGGGCAACGAAACAATTCACGGACAAGGATACGCAGAGTTGCTCGAAGGCAACAATATATGCCCATCCATTGGGGTGAATTTGAGTGGGAGCTAGAAGAAAATGGTTTAAAAGACATATTATAAAGGGGGGAAAAGGAAAGCGGATACCGATCTTTGTGATCAAATCTCGGTAAAAAAAGAAAAAGGGAGGCTCTTGCGGGTTCCGACCCGAACACACTGGCTCATCTTCCGCTGGACAGAAGGTGTTAAAACCTACCGGGTTGCCAATGGGTAACCCGGATATTTCCTCTGTGGTCAGGGAGGATCTAAAGCTAAGAACTTCCTGGGTCACCCAGGGGAATTGCCGGCGTAGACTGATACCCACTGGGGCAGAACCTTCTTCAACTACTGCGACCTTGGCTTCTAGCTCGTGATTGGATGAAGTAGTCTCCACGTTGAATTCTGCAGAAGGGGACTCCATAAGAACCTAGAACAGCAAAATGGGTGGATTAAAAACAACAAAAGAAGCAAGTACACGCACCTGAGTTAAATAAACTACAGTGTGAAGAGCTCGAAGAACTATCTGAAGAGGTCATGGGAACTGAAGTTCTAAGTCCGACATGGTGAGAACAACTGCCTAAGACTAGGTTCGCCATGAAGTCATTACCGTTCCCAATAAATTGCGCGCTGAGGTGAACGCAATTGAAGCATGGATTTGGATTCCGGGAAAGGGAAGTCGACAGTAGGGGCTGAATAGAGGGCTGATTCAAGGAAATTTGATCTTGTTGACCAGCGATGAGAAAGGAAGAAGACCTAGGTCTATCATCTAAGGAAAGGTTGGTGCTTGCGGGCGTACAGCCCGCGGCACGGTTAGAAGACAGGGACCGACCTCGCCTCGAAGATCGAGACCGCCCTCGATCACTGGGACGAGATCCCACTGGTGGACAACGTCCGGAGCCAGAAACACGACGACGACGCTCGGGCCTAGATGAGGTAAAGGGGACGAATGCGAATGCAGACTAAATGAGGTAAAGAAAGCAACAAACATAGGAATGCAAGCGACAAGCAGTAATGGAAGGCAAGGAAGTAAAAAAGGGTCAAGAAACCCATACCTACAGAGCAAATAACGCCAAATGCCGAACGGAGAAGGTTGATGCTTCCAGAAAACCTCGAAACGCAACCGAATGTGGCAAATTGCAAATGGATTAACGGCAGAAGCAGAAAGGTGAAGAAAGGGGGGAAAGTGCCAGTAAAATAGGAAGAGGGGAGAAGTTCAAGAGTTATGACCCGCGAAAATGAAAAGGCAGGGGCAAAAGCGTAAAAGCAAAAGCAAAAAGCACCTGACAAGACAAAACGATTGATATCTGTACAGTCGCAGTCGCATCAAATGCCAAGACGGCGCAAAGATAATCAACGATACGCATCATGATGGCTTGAAACACGTGGAGGATGACCACAAGATGAAAGACTGGCGAGTAAATTCATATCGGCTCTACAACCGAGATGACTCAGGCCAGATAATCAACGCAACTCGGCATCCTGATAACTCAGCCTACCGAGCTGGGGGGCAACTGTTATGGGCTGGACTTAGGCCCACTCTGCACCTCGGCCCAAAGTCCACGCTGCACCTCGGCCCAGCCAAGCAAACCCTAGAGCCGGGCTATATAAGGCAGGTAAGCAGAGCAGTAAGGTACACATTTTCTAATCCTAAACACTATAGATCACACACACACCTTGAAGGCATACGCCTAGGTCAGTGTCAGTGATCCACGTTCCTCCCAGATACCTAATCTATAGGTATCTAGAGAGAAACACCTGTATCCAAGATCAATCATCCAACCTACGTTGGACACATCTGCCAACAGGCAGAACACTATCCCATGAAAATTATTAATTTTAATTAATATGAATTTACTTTGAGAACTACCCTAATCTCCAGTGGGCAGTGGCAGTATGAAATCCAACGCTCAGGATGGAAATGACAAAAAACTGGAACCTTTGCTGAACTCGGTTCTACTTACTTTTAATCGTAATCATGTTGCTACCTAACTTTTCAATAATCAATTTTATTTCCTCTCATATTATGCCGTTAATACCCCCCCCCCCCCCAAAAAAAAAGAAAAATCAGTTATTTAAACAGAGGCGGGTATGTAGGTAGGTTGGTCAAATGTCATTTTCTGTTTAAGTGTAATTATAACTTCTTCTTTTTTTGGTAATCAAGTGTAATTATAACTTCGTGAACATGTTCATATGTCCATGATTTGATTAATACTATAAAGTATAAACTCTTATCTCCACGCAAATCAAACCACTAATTTGTAATCCAATTAGTGCACATACTAGTGCACATAAATATGAATAGAATGAATAGATTTTGCACATACTAGTGCACCTTTTTTTCTCTTTAAACCCAAGAATACTTATGTTGCTGATGGTATGTGCTCACTCTCACCTTGGGGAGGGGCTCGAAAAGCGGATAGAACTATACATTGGCGGACCCACTTGCGAGCAAATGCGGTCATAAACATTTTTAAAGTTTTTTTTTATTATCTTTTTCTTGTAGGTCGTTATTTGTCTCTTAGTTCAATATATATATATATATATTAGGAGTAAATATCATTTTAAATCTCTAACAAAAAATATGATCCTCATTTTAGTCTCTTACGAAAAAATAGTCTCGAGGTCCCTAAAAAATTTAAAACTGATCAATTTAGTTAAAATGATAGTCCCTCATAAATACAAAAAAAGATCTACATTAGTATCTCAAAAAGATAAAAATGGGTCCACTTTGAATTTCATAGGGACCAGGTGACTAATTTTTTTTTTATAATGGACTAAAGTGATACCAAATTTTTTGTTAGGGATCAAAAAAGATACTTATTCTTATATTAGTTAGCAACGTACAGGGGATGATTAAAACAACGTAGCAACGCATATTGATTAAAGAGAAAACTTATTGTTCCTCCCTTCCCCGTCACCTATCCATTCTCATGCTCTCTTCATCATTTGTTTCCTTTTTCATTTTTATAAAAAGAGATGATTGATTGCAGGTCTGACATTTTGTACAGGTAGTGTTGACTTTTTTATTCACTACTATAAAATAGAATGATGATGTATGGATATACTGAAGTATAGTCTCATATTTGTTTTGGAGGATTGGTAAGATTTAGGGGAAATAATTGGTCAAACTATTGCCTGCAGCTTGTTATAGAAGCAACTAGATTATGAGTGGGTTCAAGCGTTGATTTACAAAATTTTTGCAAAAAAAAAAAAAATTCGGGGGCAGCGGACATAATTTTTTTTTCTTGGGTCCGCCACTGAAACTATAGGATAAACACCATTTTGGTTGCAAATGACTTTTTAAACATGTTCCCCATATTATCACTATGATATATTATGATTAGTGGCGAACCAAGAAATATTATTTATGTCTGCATATTTAGGGATGGAGGTTTGGAGACAATGTTCCTGAAAAAAAAAATTAAAGAAAGTTTTAAATGTATTAAAAAACAAAAGAATATATAAAAAAAAAATTCAACTTACTACAAAAAAAAAAAAAATTCTTTTAGATTCTCAACAAAAATTACAAGACCCAATTTAATCTCTTAAGAAAAAAAATGACTCATGATCCATCTGAATTTGAAAATAGACCCGTGTTAGTCTTTTTGAGGGATTAATGTAAGTCTTCTTTGAATTTCAGAGGGACCACGATTTCGATTAACCGGATCTATTTTGAAATGCAGAGAGACCGATAGTCCACTTTTTTTTTTTAAGAGTTTAAATTGGGCCAAATAAATTTTATTGGGGACTCAAAATATATTTTATTTTATTTTCCAAAAATTTTATGTGTGCACTTGCACACACTTACAACAATATAGGTCCACCGATGATTATGATTGATAAGTTTCTGAAACATGACTTAGAGCATGTGTGTTGATATTAAAATGGCAATTAAATGGATATCTTTTACCAAATATAACCCCAAATATTGCATGAAAATGAGAGATTCAGAAATTAATGGCTAATGGGCTGATTTGTGTATTTTTGCAGGTCCAGTTATTCAAAGAGAAGGCTGGTAGCGGGCTAGGCTTTTGTGAAGCCCACAGCTGAGCCCAACCCAAAAGAAAAATTCAACACAACAATAAATGAAAGAAAGAAAAAGAATTGGCTCGGTTGAGTCCCATTAAGCCCAATTGAAGAGGGTTGTGCGTTTTGGAGCCCGAAAAGAAAAGAAAAGGGGTATTCGGTCGAAACCCTAGCCATTTCTCTCTACCGTTCGAACCCTAGCGCAGCACATCCAACCTCTTTCTCTCCAAAAACCACAGCTCTAAACCTAAGAGCCATCCACCCTAACCATCCGCAAAGAGCCCTGGTTCGAGTGACTTGTTCATTTGACCATCGTCTAGAAGCTCGTCCTTTAACAGAATAGTGACGTGGAGGTCAGTACGAATTGTGAAGCGAAAAGTTGGTTAGAGGACCTACAGCAGGGAAGAAATACGTGGAGGATGCAAGGAAAGGGCCCACAGCTTGTGCATGTGCAAGGAAGGTGCTATAAATAGAAGAAGAGCAGTGATTGTGAGCAGACTCTCTTTTCTGGACCCATTTGATTTCTGATTTGGGAATATTCTTAAGTTTTTTTTAGACGCTCGAGTTTGTTTTCTTTTTTATTTCTCTGTGTTAAGTACTGTTGGTGCAGCAGTGAGGTTGTCCGGTTGTTAGGACTCTTGCTGCACCTTTAATTTCTTCTTGTTTTCGTCATTTTTATTTGAACATCTAGTTGTAATGTTGAGCTTAACCCTTATGGGTATGAGCTAATTTCATCAAGGTTGGGTGTAGGTACCCGAACCACAGCCTGAATTTGTGTACATCTCCGTTTCTTAAATTTGTTCTCTCATTGTTCATCGTTGTGTTAAAATTTTCTCTATCCTATTTTTGAGGCCTGATTATAGGATGTTATTCCAGGATTTAGTCATTGAGAAATGATTAAATCCAGAACTATGTTGGACATCATGGACTTGAGGGTGAAAGTTCTCAAGGGGTGTTACTCAGAGATGAGAACAGCCTCCATGTTATGTTGATTGGATTTATTTGTCGTTCCTTTTCTTTAGCACAGAGATGTGTGAATTAAAGGTAAATGATTAAAATGTTTTTAAGAGATTAAAAACAGCAAAAGAAAGTTCAACACATGGGAATTAATTTTAAGAAATTGTTTTAGCACTCATTCGAAGGCTGTGGGGAAGGGGGACTGAACTCAACCTATTTTTCTTCACAAACTTTTCTATAGTTTTTTATCACCATAATTTTTTAATTCATAGATTTTATTTTTCCTTTAAAAAAAAAAAAGAGAAAAAGAAAATTGTTGGCACTAAATCTGTTTCTGTTTATAACTAAAATTCCAAAACATGATCTTACTTTGATTTTATTTTTATAATGAGTACCAATTTACAATCACTAACTGGATAAGTTAGGAAACTTGCTTAAGATCCTTGAGGGAACGATATTTGGGACTCTTAAAAGCCCTATATTACTTGTTACCGCGTATGCTTGCGCGTGTATTTGCACATTGTAGTAAATTACCAACAATGATCATTGGGGAATGACGAACTTTTATCTCTTATAGTAAACCAGTGTTTTTTGTAAAAGATCAAACACATGTTCCCACCTCCATGTGCTTAGTTCCCTGAAGCCAACTGAGCTAACATCATTTGTATGCCACTATTTGAATGTAATCGAGAAGAAAGTGTCATTCATAAATGTTTCAGGTCCTAACCGAGCTTCAATGAAATAAAGACTGAACTCGCCCGAAACCAGTCACAAAACTTTTCTTTGTTGTTGTAATTTTCTCTTTAAGGACTCACTTCTATTATTGAAGCATAACCAAGGATAATTCAATATCAGTTACGTGGTAAGTAATAAAAAGGAAAACGTCCAACCTAAAAAATATGAGTATGTAGTATATGAAAACAAAGAAAAATACTAATAAAAGCTAAGAGTTTTGACCCTACGAAGGAAGAGATGTAATGATGACGGGAGAGGGCACCAGGGTAACATAATGCACCAAAGGATATCGCCAAGGGTTTGCGCCAAAGAATTTGCTATAAAATTTATTATTTGCTATAAAATTTATTATTCTTACGGTGGTAAGTTGATCTATCTCTGTTTCCTAAATATAATATTAAATGAATCCAGAAACCTTGAGTGAAGATAGTACAACAAAAATAATCCACAAAAACATGAAGAACGCAAAGGTAATCCATGCCCAGAGCCTTGGCCCTCCTAGCTCTGCCCCAAAAACTAGACGCCTAAGAACCAAAACTAAGATACACCCAACAGAAGTGGAGAAGAAAACAACCAACGAAAAGCTTAGCCCCGCTGCATTTTGGATCCGAAGAGGTTCTCTATATGCTATGAAGTTGTACAAAGTATCAATAAGCCATGGAACACCAATGCCAACGTATATATTCACTGAATTACTGCAAAGAGAATGAATTAACCATATTAATTTGAGTTAACCAACTACATAAAGCTTCTTCAGAAAAACAACAATGATGTGGCAAGCCATTAAAATAAGCTTAAGTTTCATCCATGCTTCATAAATACAGGATTCAGATTGGTATAAAATGAAACAACAAAAGCAGCTTACGAAATAATGGTATTTGATTCTAAAATTCTAGCAAATAATTTTTTAGTTATAATAAGGCATTACTGGCTTTTTTATATTGGTATTATATACCAGGATACCCTAATGCCTGGAATACTTTGCCAGGACCAAGTGAATAAAGAATATAACTGGGGACATAAGACCTCTGGATTATTGGGTATTCCATGTACATATTGAATGACTACCGATTGTCATGAATATAGGTATTTAATATTTTGAATTCGGAAGTCTGACATGATGGAAAAATGTATTCCTCTTACATCCAAAAAATGTACTCACTGATCACAATATTTTAAATTTCAATTGCCAAACTCAGGTCCAAGTAGTCCTTGTGGCCATTCAATTAAATATCCTCTCATCAAATTAATAAGTAAATAATTCCTTCACCTAAGTTCATAATTCTCATCGTTAATTCTTTTTTTTTTTTTTTTTGAAAAAACTTAGAATGTACCCCCACCCCGTAGGATAAGATTAATCCCTTAATGGCTTGGAGAGTAATGGTTTTCACCACCGGCTCCAAAGTACTTCTCGTAGGAATCGAACCCATGACTTCATCAGTCACAGGGCCAGACCCTTGAGCTAAGGTCTCCTTAACAACTAAGTTACATCTTGGGGTTAGAATTAACGGACATCCTTAAGATAAATATTTTGTGCAATTAACGTTTCAGTCCTCTTGTTGATGACATTATAACTTAAAATGATACATACATAGTTTGCTGACATACTTCAATGAACTTCCATGAACCAGCTGCATGATTATTATATTTAGGAATATAGATTTAATAATATCGACCAAATTTTGTTTTGAATCATATGAAATGCTAGAAACAGGTAATCAAAGCAGGGTTGGACCACTTGAGAATGTAACTTCCTTTCAGAAGCGTCTGAGTAAACTACTAAAATACCAAAAATCAAAAGCTGCATTTCATGAATATTACTAACAACTAATATCCTTCTTCAAGAAAAGCTTTAAGGCAAACCATGATGTAATGATGACATGTGAATGTCCTAAAGCAAGAATGAGATGCATATTGTGATGAAAACCTGCAAGTGATGTTTGCAATTGCAGAGTCTGCAGTTTTTTGACGTTCAGCAGCAATCTTGCTAGCAACAAGATCAGGCCATGAGGTTCCACTGGCTAGTGCTGTAAATGCTATAACATAAGCATTTATTCCTGTCAACGTAAAGGCAACTTTGGATATATAAGGAACTTTAAAGAAGTGGTCTGGAATATCACTGAGTGAGAAAGAAAACCTGTGACACAACTTATTAGATCTGTGAGCTTAGTCACAATGTAAGCTATCCCACTGATGAAAAGCAAAGAGCAAACGAAAGAGATCCATCCATGAGCAATATGGCACGGAGGAACAAAAGCAAAAAGAAATCTCCATGGTAAAAACAGCAATTGCCAGAAAACTTGAGCCATGCGGAGATAGACATTGTTCACTTTTTTCGATTCTGGGCTCTCCAACTGTCGAAGAAATTACACACTGGTCATAAAAAATTGATGATATATTGTTGGAATTATACAGGAGTATTATTTAATAGTAAATGAATGTTCATAATCTCGAACTAACGTGCCTCTACTAAAAAGTGCCTAATTATTAAAGCATGTAAGGCTAGTAAATCGCACTGTTATCCAAACCTGGCCCCAAAATTTGCAACTTTTATTTTTAACAATGAATAACTTGATTTTCTGTAATTCATGGAGCAACGTTCTATACAAGTCCTAACTTCAATAAGGGTAAAAGGTTTAAATAAATTTATGATTAAATAAAGTAACAATAGGGAATTGCCTGAAGAAATTTAGCTTGACTAGTTAGGAATTCCATTTGTAATTTCTCAGTAAAGTTGGAAACATTGCAAACCATGAGCTAAGTTTATATGGAAATTTGTTCCATCTGAAATTTAACTGGCAGTAAACAGAGATACTGGCATTCCTTTGTGAATGTAAGAGACAGAAGAAGTGGAGGATTGAAGTAGAGAGAGAAGATGATTTCAAAGTCAGAAAATAAGAATTGGCGAGAAAGGTGGACTCATGATTACAGAATTACCAGATGGAAAAAGACAATTAGAGTGAGATCAAGACAGGAGCAGAAGGACAGCCATGACCTTCAAATTGCAGTTTTCCTTTAAAATCCATGAGGCCACTCATCATATTTTTTCCTGCTTATTATTGTTTTCTTTGTGCTTCTTTGATTTGCAATAACTTTCCATTGGTTTGCAATAATATTATGGTTAAAAAGAGTGAGTTTATTGACAGCAAATAATCATGTAATTCATTCAAGAACACATTATAATATAATAATATATCGTCACACACACTTAACAATATCTTACAAAGTGTAGTGTGTTTGTGACATTTATAAATCAATGTTTTAAAAACCGGAATGAATCAGTTTGACCGGAAAACCGGTGAAACATTCAGGTCATCAGTCCAAACAACCCAAAAAACCAAACGATCAGAAACTGGTTCAAAACCGGTTCAAATTGCTTTTATTATTATTTAGGGCAGGTTATATTTACAAACTTTTTTGCTTACAAACTCTTACAAACTACATTATATTCTCCGGGGAGAATACAAACTTTTGCAAACTGCACCATGTTCTCCCGGGAGAATATAGTGTAATTTGTAAAAAAACTCCAAAAAGTTTGTAAACGGATCCTGTTCCTTATTATTATTATTATTTTATACTTTTTATTCAACCGAAAACATTTTTTGTGACACATAAATGGATGGATTGCTATTATTTAACATCCATTGTTAATTTTTTAAGACATATAATATGGCCCTTTTATGTTGATTTAAAATTTTACTTAATTTCTTATAATTGTATGTTAATTTATTATTTAATATGTTAAATAATATTAAAACGATTCAATGGCCAGTTCAAACAACGGGATAAATATTAGAGGATCAACTGTACTATCACGTGAGAATTCATTTTTGGGTAAAGTGTGTGTCATTTTAAAGGATGTAAAGTTGTGTCATTTTAAGTGTGAGAAAGAGATAGATAAAAGAGGAGAGAGTGGACAAAAAAATATAAAGATGTGGGTCCCACCTCTTTATGAGAGTAAAAGGATATAAGTTGTGTCAATTAAAAGGATAAACATTTTTTCCAAAATTTTTTTATAAGAAGAAGCCCATATCCCAGACTTATATCGATAAAACCACAGAAATTACCTGGTTAACTGAATCATAGTAAGTTAGTAACAGTATTACTGGCAATGTTCATAAATCTATGATAAGATCTTGCCCTAAATAGTTTTATTAAAATTTTGGATTTTGAAGAGGCCAACAGCGTCAAATGATCCATGTAGCCTCGGTTGTGGTTGTTGTTAACTTGTTATTCTTGAATCCCAACTAATAAATTGTGAGCAAATGCTCCAACATTTTTTCCTCTGCTTTGTCAGAAATTTCAGCAACATCATCTATTTGTGGTACTCTTTCGTACTTTGGATCTGCAAATTAGAAAAAGATTTATACAAGATGGTCCGGACATTTGAGAATGTTTCTAATGCTAAGTTATTTGAAAAGAAAGCG
>JAVKPL010011231.1:0-11790 GCA_032173675.1 Gastrolobium villosum
GTGTTATATAGCTTCGGTTCAGGTTGGTCTTGCTAGATCTCATTCACCTGTAATTGTTGAAGTGAATCTTCTGATGATGGATTCAGACACTCACTAGATTCATGACTTTCTTGGCATTGATCACAAACCAGAGGAGTTGTTTGAACCTTTGACACTTGAAACTTGTCAAATTTCTCACTTAAACTGTCAAACTTTTTAGATAATGATATTACATCACTATCTGCTGGTTTTGTTGTTGCTCTTTGTGTGGGAGCTAGCACACTTTCATTCTCATTCCTTGCAAGCTTTTTGATCAAATCAATAGCCTGCTCGGATGTACTTTCCCGAATAGAACCTCTAGCGGCACTATTTATTATCATCCTTATTTCAGGAGTAATTCCATTGAAGAATATCACCAATTTTCTATCATCATCTCCTTCATAATGTGCACATTTCCTGTTAAGTTCCTGGAATCTGTTCCATGTTGCACAGAGTGATTCTCCTTCCAGCTGGCGAAAATTTGTGATTTCATTCACCAGCTGATTATATTTTTCCATGGAGAAAAAATGATCAAAGAATTTGCTGGACAAATCTTCCCATGTAAGGATGCTGTTTGCTGGCTGTCGTTCAATCCACCTCAATGCTTTTCCCTAACAGCGAAAAGGGAACAACCGGAGCCTGATAGCATCTGTAGATACTCCATTGTGCTTAGTTGTATCACAGACCATTAGGAATCGGTCTATGAGCTCATGAGGATCTTCATCATCAGCACCAGAAAATTGAACCCTTTCCACCAAAGAAATCAATGATGGCTTGAGTTCAAAGTTGTTGGCCTCCACATTTGGCCTTACTATGCTTGAATTGGCCCTGTTGAATACTGGAGTTAGAATTGTATTCAACAGTCTTGGAGGTTGATTGTTGGTGTAACAACCCGTGTTAACCCGGATTGTTAACATACTATCGTATTAAGCCACGCTTAATTAAAATGCGGAATAACTTTTTCTTTAATTCAATTATGACGTCCTTAACCTTAGCCAACTTGATTACTTATCAATTTCATAAAATACTGCCTGTATGTAAATTGCAAGACAACTAACCGAAATACCTCATATATATAAATATAATGTGAGTATCTAAAGCCACAGGACTACATCACGTAGCCTGGGTCAAAATCCTGATACTTTAATTACAACTTAAATAAAAGACAATAACCAAACCATGTGGCATGGACAAACCCCATGCTCACCAAATAAGGCAACAATGCCCAATATGAATCTCAAAACAATTATCATAATCAAAGCGGGAAAACATAAATAGCAGTCAACATCCAGCAAGTCAGCATGTCATAAATATCAACTCAGCTCTGGCCTCCTGCCACCTGAGCCCTCAGCATTACCTGATCCTGAAATAAACGTCCCCAAACGTGGGGTGAGATCTCTAAACAAGAAATCTCAGTAAGACAAGGGGTCCTCAAGGATCTTCCACCCCAAGCTCACTTACATGTGTAATATAAGTTCAAAAACAGTATTTACAATATAAGTTCCAAAACTATGCGATGCAGCAGATAATCATGCCATGTGTGTTTATCAAATCTACTGGCCAAAGAAATGCAGGAATACGTCTAAACCCACATGAGTACAAGGAACACCGCTTGCACCTCACCCACAGCCTCACCATCTTGTATGTACTACATACTCAGGCTTACCGTATAGGTGGACACCACATGCATATCATAAAAGCACATTGCATATAATAGCTCAACAGCATTTCCAAATCATCAAAGCATGTAACACAGCATGCATAAACCACATCCCCATGGGACATGGTGGAACCACAAAATGGCTAAACCGAGGACACGAAAGCTTACCTTGCAAGCTAGCTATCCAAGCCAAGAGTCCAACCACTCACAAGTCCAAACACAGCAGTATCACAATCTGATATGGACCAATAATACATCATTAATCATACATCACAAGCATATAACTTAAAGACTACGCCTTTCCTTTACGTTTTACGTCTTAAGGCTTCCAACAGAGCCATAAGCCCTTAATCATGTGATTCTGACTTAGTTTATTAATTACAGAAGTTCAACTTCCTTAATCTAGGGTCCACAAACCCCCAATAGCTTAATGTTTACACAGCACAGCTACTGTTCTGCGAAATCCCAGAATATCCGGATATACAGGGGACATATCCGGATATGTCATATCCGGATATCACACTGGCCATATCCGGATACCCAGTTCCCACATCCGAATATGAATATCCGGATACCATATCCGGATACCATATCTGGATACTGATATCCGGATATCTGCTCGACAAATATCCGGATATCTCACGACAGAATGTAGTTTCTGCATTTCGTGAATATCCAGTCCAAAGATCCCACTTTTAACCGATTATAGACACTTAAACATGCATTTCTAGGTGTGTTTAACCTACCCCACCCTTAAGTTATCAACTTAGTTACATACATGCATCAAGGTTCCATTTTTAAGCATATAAACACAAGTTCAAAGGTGATGATCATACCACAAGCCAAAAGCAGAGTATAGGATGCTCTTGGAGCTCACTCAACAGCTCCAAAGTCAGCCACAACACTGTGCACGAAAATGGCACACCAAAGGTTGGTTCTTGGCTCCAAAGGTTGCTTCTTGGACCTTAAAATGCCATGATCATGACCTCCACTCTTCTCACCCAAAGGACTCAGCCCCAACACCAACTCACAGTGGCAGAACACCTCCCCAAGATCACTCCTCACCCTCACCACACACAAACACACTCCCTCTAGGTGTTAATGATGAAGAAACTATGAAGAACAAGGGAGAATGGTCACAAGGCTCACAAGGTGGAAGAATGTAGCAAAGGAACAGTGCACAGCAGCACTCCAGGCACCACTCACGTATACAATGCTGCTGCCTAGTGTTTTGTGCCCTTAGTGGTAATATTTATAGCCCAAAGACCACTTAACGCGCAGTATTAGCCTTAATAGCATCGCGAAAGATTTTGATCCCAAACTTTGGAATCTAGACCTACACATTTTTCTAAGATTTGTCATATTTTTATTTTATTTTTCGGAGTACCTTTCCAGTACGCGCTTTTCCTTAGCCAATATCAGTTCTGGCATCAGATTACATTATTTTGACTTGAAACTTGTTTTACAAGTCCTACATAATATTCTAGTAATTATCATGCATGCGTTATAATTTTCCGGAATACTTTTCCGGTACGCATTTATAACGGGTAGCAGAACCGGTATCTGCGCTTTTCTTCCGAAAAGCGACTTTCAACATTTTTACTCACTCAGTACGATTATTTAAGCCAAATAATAATTATTAAGGTCAATTATGAAATCATTTCCTAATTATCATAATTAATTCTCTAATTACCTTAATTAACGGTGCGGGTTCTTACATTCACCCCACCTTTTTAAGGATTTTGTCCTCAAAATTAGAAATATATCTGTCTCGAAAGTCGGGATACTGTCGGAGAAGCTCATCCTCTCGCTCCCACGTGCACTCCTCGGGACTACGCCCAGTCCACTGCACCTTGATCATCGGAATAATCTTGCTTCTAAGTTGTTTCTCGCCTCGGTCGAGAATCTTGAGTGGTCCGACGGGAGTCTTTAGGTTCTCCCGAACCTCCACATCATCCGGCTGCACCACGTGCGAAGGATCTGTCATGGATGTTGGCTAGGTTCGGAGGTAAGGCGAGTCGATAGGCAACAGGTCCTACTCTACCAAGGATCTGGTAGGGCCCAATGAACCGCGGGCTCAACTTCCTCACTCCGAGTGCCCGTCCAACACCGGTGATAGGTGAAAGTCTCACAAACACGTGCTCACCCTCACTGAACTCCAGTGGACGATGCTTGACATCATAGTAGCTCTTCTGGCGATTCTGCGCCTGCTTCAACTTTTCCCTGATCATCTGGACCTGCTGGGTAGTATCTTGGACAAAGTCCAAGCCAAATAGCTCTTTATCTCCAACCTCAGACCAGCAAGTAGGAGTCAAGGGTTGCTTATGAGTTGTGATCTTTGAAGCCAAGGGTTTCCATCTTAGTTTAAATAACATTTTTGGAGAATTTACCTTTGAGAACAGTATTTTCATTAAAGGAAAGATAAAACTTTTTAAGGGTAGAAAACCCTGGGGAGTTGGGACTTGGTACTAGCTAGTTTAAGTACCGCCACCTCCCACCCCCTCCACCCCCGAAAACATAAAAAGAGACCCTGTTGGGAATTTATTAACCCTCAGACACAGGACATGAGAATATAATCATTTTTACATGTTTGTACCAAAATATTTTGTGTGCATACTCACATGCCTTGTCCTTAATAATTGTTTGCTTCTGTGCCAATGTGCTATTTTCACAGGTGGCGGGAGTTCTCTTAATCTTTGAGGTACAAAGAAGTGCTAGATCTGAAGCAAGAAAGGAGGAGCTACGAAAGCAAGAGCTGGAGGTAATTTCAAAATTATCATCTAGTATACTGGTATACATATCTGAGATCATGTGTTTCCTTTTTTTTTTTTTTGGTAAGCGAGATCATGTGTTTCCTTTATTCGTAATTTGTCAAGTTTTCTTTCTCATTCAAATTTTTTTTTTCTGTCCTTGTTTTCAAAATTGCTCTATTATTTAGTTTATATTATTTCCCCTTAATTTTAATTATCTTATCTTGCATCCTAACTCCTAAGTACCATGCCAAACATATCCGCCCTTATTAAACTGAAGTACACTCTTCATGGTAACTTAAAATCTGGCCTGTACTTCTGGACAACTTGAAGTGGAACATTGGTGATGGTAAAAACACCAATTTTTGGCTAGATGATTGGCTTGGAGATATTCCTAAGCTGCTAAATGTTGCAGTCATGGAACCCCATCCTCTGCTCATTGCTGATACTGTGGCTGACTGTATTGACAAAAACTCCAACAATTGGAACTTCACCTTTCTTCATCAGTTCTTTGAACAACATGTGGTTAATTTGATAGCAGCCATTCCCCCTCCCACTACTTCAGCTGGGTGTGATGTGCTTGCTTGGAAGGATCTGAACCCATCGATCTCTTTGGTTAAAAAGGCTTATACAAGCCTGATGAAATTTGATGCTTTATCTCCAAACTTTCACTGGGAGATTATTTGGAAATGGAAAGGCCCTGAAAAATACAAATTTCTGATCTGGAAGCTTGCTCATGGAAGGATTCTGACCAACCAATTAGTTTCCAAGTGGGGAAATACTTCTGACAGGTGCAAACTCTGCCCTGATAAGGTAGAAACCATTCTCCATGTCTTTAGAGATTGCCCCCGTGCCTCTAAATTCTGGAATTGCTCTTTGTTCACTACTCAGCCTCCTTTGTTCTTTACTGAACAGACTTTGCACATCTGGCTTGATAATTGCTTATTATTTTCTGATGTGAGACAGCCTAATTGGAGAGATTATTTCTTTATATCTTGTTGGTATATTTGGCTGTGGAGAAATAAAGATTGTCATGAACAAGATTTCAAGAGGCCTGATAATGTGACTGGTGAGATTCAAAGAAATTGGGTGGTTTTGTCTAATGCTAAACAGGTGCTCAGCCCAACCTCCAGATCCTTTAGCATCAGGACTCCCACTCATTGGATTCGGCCTGAGGTGAATTGGCTTAAATTAAATGTTGATGGAGCTGTTTCTTCTAAGAGAGCAGCTTGTGGAGGTCTCTTGAGAAACAAGGATGGTGTTTGGGTTGGTGGCTTTCAATCTTTCCTTGGTTCCTGCTCTCCTCTTCATGCTGAGCTGTGGGCTATTCTCCATGGTCTCGATCTAGCTTGGCAGCTAGTTACTCCTAAAGTGATTGTTGAGAGTGACTCCTCTCAAGCAATCAACTTGCTTTCTTCTAATGGGAAAGATGCTCGACAACTGCCCCTGGTAGTTAGGATTCGAGCTTTTATGGAATGAAATTGGATGACTGCTCTTTCTTTCACAAACAGAGAAGCTAATAGCTGTGCTGATTGGCTAGCAAAGGATGCTCTTTCCAAGCACCTTGGTGTCTACCTTCTTTTGAATCAACCGTCTGAGCTGCAAAATCTGTTGGAGAAAGATGTCCAGACCCCTGCTGGCCAACCATCGGTGTGGAATCCTGACTAAGACCTTTGTGTTGCTTCTTTGTGGTTTTCTTTTCTGCTTTTTGTTTTGTTCTTTTTTGGTTCTGTTTCTGTTTTGCTTTTTGTTGGGGCTTTGCCCCTTTTCTGTACCAAAAAAAATAAAAAAATAATTTACTCTCCCTTCAAAATATGAAAAATGTCCTTCTTGACTTTTTAAAAAAAAAAAAATTAAAGTTCTATTTCTTTTAAATTAATTATGCATGTCTTATTTCTAATTTAAACTTTTTTTAATCTATACTTTTTGGATTCTACCTAAATTAATTATGCATATCTCCCTCATTATTTTAAATATTTTTTCCACAAAATATTTCTCTTTTTAAATTTTATCTTTTTTAGATTTTATCCGAATTTAAAATTACCCGCATACATATGATACTTGCTAATTACATATATCATCTGCTGCTTATTTTCTGATGTTATACGAATACCTTTTCATTCTGTAATATTATAGTTCTTTGCTTAATCTTGGTTCTCAATATGTTCATGATTTTGAAAACAAGGACCGAAAGAAATAAACAACTAAAATTGAAGGAGAAAGAAAACTTGACAAATTTGAATCTAAAGGAAACACACAATGTCATATATATTTGTGTACTAGACATTTTTTTTACTAGAACAACTTGACCATATTGTATAGATGATTAATTTTGTTTAGTAATACTGCTATTATTGAAGGATTATTACTCCTTTATGCTGAAGATAATAACATCTGGCTGCTCATTTAGTCTCATGTTTAGTTTTAACTTTTAACCATTAACCTTTAAGATAAATAAACAACAAACTTCTGCAATTTCAAACTTATCTATTTATAACTTTACTTGTATGGCCTAGGTAGAAGCAGCGGAATTGTTTGCCTCTTATCATTTTGTGAATTAAAAGTTAATTGCATGATTGTTGCCCATAGGTTGCATAATGCTTTGTGATGTATTTTATTTTAAAATTCTGTTAGGGATGGTTAAATTGACAGTGATGCTGAATTTGAGAATGAAAACAGAAATCTATAAGTGGCTAGTGCTAGACCTCTCGTGAAAAAGCTGCGGTAGGACAGTATTAAGGCTTTAGTTAATGTGCTTTATGTTGAAGTTGATAGGGTTACAAGTCTGAGTTCGCATGTTTGAGGGTTAGATTTAAGGCCAGGCGGTTTTATTTTAGCTATCTAAGCATTACTGTTAAAGGAAAAGTGGGTTGTTAATAATTCATGGCACTTTGTCCTCTTTCTCCTTCTATAATATAAAACCTCAACAGAATATGAGAGAAGTTATCTCTTAGTCAAGGTTTCATAATTCATCATTTTCCGACCATTGTTCATTCTTCTTTAGGCTGTTAAGCAAAAAAGCGAGGACTTGGCAAAAGAGGTAGAACTTTTTAAGCAGAGACTTCAAGAACTGGAACAACTGGCCAGGGGACGAGGACTCACTGGCATTCTAAATTTCGGACTCGGTAATACAGAAAATGGAAAGACAGGGAAAACTACTTGACCTGATGAAGAGGATAATTATGCACCACATTTTTTCATCTATCAATTTCTCTATTTGTATTAAGGATATCTCGTTGATGAGATTCCTAGGTTGTGTGGGATGGATATTGACGGACATCACAAACACAACTGTGCAGCACAAGCTTATTGATGACCGATTCGCAGGATTAAAAATTAATTCATCCATTTATAATTGAACTCCCCCTGACTTTCTAAGTTAGCATTGCAACTCATCTCTAGTAAAATGTCGGATAATTTGTAGTAAAAATAATTTTCCACCAATTGGAGCAAGACGAGATATCAAACAGAAAAAGTGAGTAGGGAAAAAAAATCCAATTGACTATAGGTATCAAAAGCCAAGCCCATCTCAAACCCTTTCTTCCAGGTCACTTCCAAAGGAGAAGAAAGAAATAAGAGATTTACATATGCAACCAGCACACATAAACTGCAAGAGTACAAACTTAGATATAAAGATGGCTTCATCTAAACAGGACAATTATTCTCATGTTCTTGCACATGCTTTTACAATTACAGGTTGGAGAAGATATAAAGTTGGGTAGTTACTCCATCCACTATCATCAGAACAGGTACCCTTGGCATCACTGCTAAGCACCATCATCTTCCAAGTTGTTCGCCCGTTCGCATTCATCAATCCATTCACTGTATCTGCATAGTTGCAAACAAGCTCCTTGAGTAATGGGAGAGACAGAGAGAGAGAAAGAGGGAGAGGGATGTTTCCCACATATTGATTGAACTTACACATCTATTGGCTCAGATAAAGCTGCAAACACAAAAAAAGAGAGAGTTAAATATTAGCTAAACTTGTCACGGGGCAAGAGGTCTACAAGGCAAGGTAGCACATGCCAGTAACTTTATTGCAGTTAAAATGCATCATTAAAAGCAAGTGTCAAGGGAACACCTCAACACCATCAATATCAAGTTGCGTTTTATAAAGATCAACATAAATTACATAATATGTTATTTATATGCCATCCTTAGCCATTTCCCATTTCCATATGCAGTCCCAGCCATGATAGAACAATTGGAAATAACTGCTCCACTAAGAATTAATGTCCTTAAATGCTAAACACAGCCTGCCCATTGAAACAAACCTGTGATGGTAGTGCTAAAGCTCTCTTGGCATATCCCGCAAGAAGCTTCCCCTAGCAAGTTCTTCATGTCACTGACAAAAGAACACCAAAAATGAGCTTCAAATCAAGTAGCATACATCTATAACATGTAAAACAGAAGGTTTCCAGATTGATTTCAGAGAAAAATGTGCCCTAATATCTTTGGATGCATATTAAAAAAAAAAAAAATACACACACCCCTTAAAAGTAATTAAGAAATGCTTACATGCGGCATTCAACACTGGTGCCATGATTGCAGAAAGGGCATCTGAAGACAGTGTCAAGCTTATCCATTCGTTTCTTTGGAGGTGCCTTTGTTTTTGCCTTCCTCTTTCCCATGGCTTATATCCTGCTTTTTATATATATTTTATATATATATATATATATATATATATATATATATATATATATATATATGTTAAAGCATGCAAACAGTCCAGTGAAATCAAAACTTCTCCCCATTCCACAAATTTGAAAATGCAGACATGGGTTACCAAAAAAGCATCCACAATTCCATACAACAATTAATCCTCTCCAGCAATTCACTCAAGCAAGTAATCCTTTTTCATCTATCAATGCATAGTAACACCAATTGCTCCAATTTAATTAATTAATTCATTTCAAAAAAAAAATGCCAAGTAAATATGAAATAGAAATCTAAAGGACAAAATTCTATGTGTTTTTTTATAAGTATTTTCGGTTAATAAACAATTCGAAGGAGAAATATTAAAATTTTAATCAACCGCATCGACATGGGAAAAGGTTATGCAACATTAATCTCTTAACAATTCTGTCTCTCTTTGTTGCATCGCTCCCCTGAAAACTAACGGAGAAACAATGTATGTCGAAATTTCAATAATTTTTGTTACCTAGGAAAAAAAAGTACAGAACTTTACAGAACAAAGTTATGCCCTTTTTCTATTTGTTCCACGAAATTTGTCGGCAGCCAAACGGCAAAAATGAAAAAAGGAAATCAAATGAAACCCTAAGCTACCTGTTGCGATGTGTAATTTGAAGAAGAGTGAAACGGTTAGAAGAGAGAGAAAAAGAGAGAAGAAAGAGGATTGTGGAAACTTTTCTTATCTCTTCTATTACTTCATATTGTTTATATAGTAATTATTGACTAATAATGGGTAGGCTAATACAATGGGCTATTTAGTATAATGGATCATAATAGGCAATAAATTATGCAACCCAATAATCATTCAAGCGTTTGGGCCGTCTTGGTATCCTTTTGGGCCGGTCCGCTACATTACCTCCCCCATCAATTGAGGCCTTGTCCGCAAGGTCATGAGGACCCTGGTGGGTAGTAGCTGAAATCGTGATGTGGGCCTCATTAATAGGTCTATCACTTGAGTCAGAAGGTAGGTGGCTGGGGATAAGGTATCCTGGCCTCTGATTGGTGGAGTATCCGGAAGAGGGGTGCTTATTGGCCGTTGGAAGGGTGGAATGTACAGAAGGTGAAATGACTTTGGCATTTGGCTCAGTAGTCTTCGCCTTCAAGTCTGCCGATTCCAGCTCCCTTTCGTCATCCCACGTTGCGGCTTCTGGAGGCAGATCGGACCACTGCACCAGGACCTGGGTTATTTCCGCTCCTTTTCGCCATACTGTTCTAGAAGCTACCACCGCTACGGGTTTATGGCATGGAGGGATTTCTGCCAAGTCATCAGGAAGGCTATGCAAGGTGTACTGTCTATCTGCCAGAAAGGGCTTCAGCAGCGAAACGTGGAAAACTGGATGCACCTTAGATCCTACCGGAAGTTGTAATTTGTATGCCATCGGACCCACCCTTTCAACCACCGGAAACCGATCCAATCCAGTAAATTAAAAAGTTATACAACTAGAATAAAATAAATTACCTATCTCCATCTTTACAAATTCTTCTATAAGCTCTTCTACATCATTGGAAAAAGTAGTTTGGATGGATTAGGTTTAGAACTTTGGGTGGGTTTAAAACTAATGGGCTATATACAAAAAAAAAACTAATGGGCTAACGCACGGGTGGGTTTAAAACTTTGGGCCGGCTATTATTTGGGATAGGTATAATTTGGTAAAAAAAAAGTTTGGTTCGGTTTGGATTGGATCGGTTTTCAACATCAAAACCGAAAACCGATCCAATCCAGTAAATTTTTTCGGTTTTTGTCGGTTTTCGGTTTTTCGGTTTTCGGTTATTTCGATTTTTGGTTTTTCGGTTCGGTTTTTGCGGTTTGAATCGGTTTGGATCGGTTTATGAACACCCCTAGATAAAACCCCCTAAAGGCAACAGGCTTATCTGGACATATAATAAAAGAGCATATGTTTTTTATTTTATTTTTTGGAAAGATTTGACTATTAGCCTTATGCAATATTTCTTTGCAAAATGAATTTTAAGGTCCTTGTCAACCGATTGGAATTAACCTCTTATTTGAACTCTGACATTTGTCCCTATCAAAAATTCAGAATGTTTTTGTGAAAGGTTAAATAATCTTTGATAATATAGTGATGTTGACCATGGACTAATGTTATGCGGTCAACAAATAAGGCAACAATGCCCAATAGCAGTCTCAACATAATATCATAATCAAAAACATAAACAGCAGTCAACATCCAGCATGTCAGCATATCATGAAATATCAACTCAGCTCTGGCCTCCTGCCACCTGAGCCCTCAACATTACCTAGTCCTGAAATAAGCGTCCCCAAACGTGGGGTGAGATCTCTAAACAAGAAATCTCAGTAAGACAAGGGGTCCTCAAGGATCTTCCACCCCAAGCTCACTTACATGTGCAATATAAGTTCTAAAAGCAGTAATTCAATATAAGTTCCAAAACTATGCAGTGCAACAAATATTCATGCCATGTGTGTTTATAAAATCTACTGGCCAGAGAAATGCAGGAATATGTCTATACCCACATAAGTACAAGGAACACCGCTTGCACCTCACCCACAGTCTCACCATCTTGTATGTGCTACATACTCAGGCTTACCGTATAGGTGGACATCACATGCATATCATAAAAGCACATTGCATATAATAGCTCAACAGCATTTCCAAAACATCAAAACATGTATACGTAAACCGCTATGTCCTT